>CAIGQZ010032451.1:7426214-7488928 GCA_903798205.1 Danio tinwini | reverse complement strand
ATATATATATATATATATATATATATTCTCATGCATCTAAAACTATGCACAGTGGTCTGTTCTGGCTCAAGATCCCAGATCACAAGTTAACTATGCATATAACAACATATTAAATCAATATTATTGCAAAGGATAAATATTAGAGATGCTCTGATCAGGATTTTTGCCACCGAGTACAGATTTTTTTGTCATGCTGATCGGCCGATACCACTGCCGATTCTGATGCATCGTTTATATAACTGAAATGTAAGCTCTCTGATCACCATTAACTTTTTTTTCAGATAAAGTAACACTATTGTTGTTGCCTTTGTTATATTTTTGTTACATTTTAACACTATATGTAATAAAACTATTGTTTTAACAGAGTACTGAATAATCACATATTAAGAATTTATTATACAGTGAATATTTTAATATGCTTTTACAATGGGGTTAATGCATAACACTATGCACATCAGGATACTGAATAAGAGACAAAAATAATAAAAAAAAAAAAAATTGAGCAGGCTGATGCAACCCACAGGTTTATTTAAACATTGTCCAGTAGTACAGTGAACGGTGAAGGACAAAATAAACATTTCATCTCCTAAAATGGAGAAGTCTGATTTAACTTAAACATTGTCCAATACAAGCCTGAGCAGGACAAAATAAAAAATAAATAAATAAAAAAATTGAACTTATATAACTGAACAAATTTGAGTAGTTTGATGCAATTCATTAGATTTAATTAAACATTGTCCAATGTTAACGAGAGGCCAAGATGGTTCAAAATGTTTAATGAGGCGTTTAAATCCAATGTCTTCTGTGACTGACAGAGGCTGGTTGTCAATGCATATAAATTCCATTATCTTCGCGGTTATATCCTTAGCTTTCTTGTTGTCTGGTGTGTAAAGTTCATGTTTTTTCAGAATGTCTGTAATGGATGCCTGAGTGAGAGTCGTATTACTAGTTACCCTTGCCTTTTTTGCAGTCGACAGTTTTTCGTATTCACCATAGGACTCGCGGTGGCTCGTTCTTAAGTGCCGAATCAGGTTCGTTGTTTTAAATGTTTTGGATGATGCTCCTCCACGTGAGATTTCTTTGGAACATAAATGGCAATTAGCGAATTTTTCATTGTTTCTCGAAATGTCATAATAATTCCACACCGGTGATGACATGACTGTGGCGTAAAACATGCTGAATATCAATTTTAATAATTAATAATGGCCATTATAACAGTAGCTTATAATGTACAATAAGTTTATACAATATGGGGAAAAAAAGGCAAGCAATCAGTCAAATGTGCAGAATCATTGTACGCGGTTACATAAATTAATATATTAAAACATTTGCGCTTCAGCCAAAACACCTTACCTGAGAACAACTAATAGATTCAAAAGACCAAAGTTGGGGAATATGTCGTAAGATATAGACAACAAGATGAATTAAATATCACGTTTAACAAATATAGTGAGATTAGATCCAGCAGTAGATCACTGATAAACAGTCCGACGTGCACAGCTCTCATCGCTGCAGTGCCAGCCAGAGTGTGTGTGTGGGGTCACATGATGTGCATTTTCAGCGGTGTAGTGTGGACATGGAGAGTTGTTCAAAAACGCTAGATGAAACGCCAGTGTGGACGAGGATCCTTTTTAATCCTACAATGCCGTTTTAAACTAAAACGTATGCGTAAACGGGGCCTTACTCACAAACACACTAACTCACACACTCAGTCACCCACCCACACACTCTCACTGACACTCCCACACTCGCTCTCATGCTCGCTCACTCCCACGCTCACTCACCCGCACGCTTGCCCACCCACTGATGCTCACTCTCTCACCCACACAAGCTAGCCAATTTAGTTTATTCACTGCACCTATACCGCATGTCTTTGGTCTGTGGGGAAAACTGGAGCAACCTGCAACCTTGGGGAAACCTTTACCAACAAAGTGAGAACATGCAAACTTCATACAGAAATGCCACCTGGTGCAGCCGGGACTCAGATCAGTGCTAACCACTAAGCCACCGTGGCACCTTGTTGAGAAACAGCTTTCTGACTGCAATGACTGCCCATGTTCTCCATTATCTATTTTCACAACAAGTTCATAAGTCAAAAACATTGAAACAGAAGGATCCCCCATTCAATGATCCAGTTCTTTTAGTAGAGTCTTGAATAAAGCCCCAGATTGCATAACAACACAAGGCAAAGTGTCTTGCTCAGATCAAACTTCACCTCAGTGGGATAAAGGATGATCTTATCCAGTTAAGCCAGAGAGATAAGGTGGCTTTGCTAACCTCTAATCATAGTGGATGCCATAGATCTGAGCCAAAGTCCCTTTCATTGAAAGTCTGTTCACTTGGTGGTCATATTGCAATGCCTCCAGGCAGTTCATCCAATACCAACGTCCAATATAAATGAATGAGAGAATCCTGAAATCTTGCTGAACTCATAATTAAATGTAACATTTTAAAACAGAACAAAATCTGAAGTGACCTATTCCCATTATTGTTGTTGCTTAAGTCCTAATTATATTAAAACATGTAATTTTCTGTTTTCTCCAGCTACTGTGCATCCACAAAGACTGGCACAACACTAATCTCCTTTATGACTGTTTCAATGGTAACAAGACAATGTGATTAGAAATACTGGAAGGACAAAACCTAGAGCAAAGGCTGCAGGATGACATCAGAAGGAAACAATAAGTGTTGGGATGTGCTGTGATGTCTTTTCTCCTGTCAAAATCAACACAGGCATAAAGTAGTCGCCAAATGGCAGTGCTTCCCGTAACAAGCAAATCTGTACTGGCTCCTCTCCCACAAGACACACGTGGCTATAAAGACTGAAAGTTGGCTATTCTGACTCAAAAGAGGGACTTCCTTCGATGTGGCATCCATACTGAGCATCACACTTTTCCCAATTCATGGTAATGTGAGTGAACTGTCTTTGTACTGCATATCTGTAGTCTTTGCCTGAGCTAATCCCACGAGTCAGGAACCGCATGGCAGGGCTAAAAGTAAAACTTATAAACTTACTCTGACAGTTCTGAAACTAGCAGCATCATCCAGTCCATTGACAGTTGCTGAATCCAGGCTAAGGTAGTTATATTTGCTGAAGTCCCGGTCCAGCTTCAGTTTTTCTGAAATACAATTACAAGTAGAGTTTTACAGTAACATTAAGACAATTGGTAACCCTTTAGTTTAAGTCACAATTTAGACTATTAACTATTAACGATTGCCAGCCTATTACTAAAGAGTCCCTATTATGCATTATAAAAGATCATAGTTTGGTTTTGGCAGTCCACAACAACTGGCCGACATGCATGCAAGTTCAATAAACACTTTCATTGTCTTATAATAGGCATTTATTAATTATCCCAACAACTCTTATATGATTTCTTTAATAGTTAATTTTTCAAAACCCCTCCTTTCCATGATGCTAATCTATGGTGATTGGTCTGATGACCTCCCGAGTTGTGATTGGTCTACTGAATGCAGCTACAAAAAAAGTAACTATTTTGAACATTGAGTGCAGCGTGTGCAAGCTCATTGGAGGTGCGTTCTGGTTGGCCAGGCTCAAACCATTGAAACCATTTAATTAAAAATAAAAGCTAAACCAGTGCTTTCAGCATCCGGTGTATAAGAACAGCTGATGGTGGCATAGCAATGACAGACGCCACAGGACTGTGAGCTCAGAAGTGATTCAATTGGTAAGGGGAGCAGCACACATTGGTTTTCCATAGAGTTTTAGACACAATATGTGAATGACCCATAACCAGTTAATTAGAGAGCTAAAATCTATGCAGAGTGAACACAACACACAGATAAATGGATAAATGGATTTATAACTACACAGGACAAGGAGGCAATCATTTTAATCACACTTAGATGTTGTGACTCAGAGGAAGTAGAAACTGGTTCAAATAAACTGTGTACTGACAAAGTTCCTGTCAAGGTCTGACAAAGACCCAGATATTGTTAATATACTGATATTCATCAGTTTCATTATGATATTCATTATTTACCAATTGAAAGTCTAATTTCATACTTCAAAGGGATGCAAATAAACTATGGATGAACCATAAGTTCTCAGGTATGCTAGAGTGCAATCTTAAAATCTTTCCCTCACCATATTCTAAAAACCAGTGACTGGTATGGACATGTAAATAATAATGCAAAATATATAAATATAAAAAAATAAATAAATATGAAAGTGGCCTCTTACTGAGCATGTCATCTGATGCACCAGAAAGCAGCTGGTAGAAGATGTGGAAATTCCTTTCCCCCCTAGGCTGCTTTACCACACGGGATTTCTCCAAGAGATCTGTGAAAATGAAATATCAAAGCACAAAGTATTTCATGAACACCCACATCTGACTCAGTTTAACAAAGGACAAGAGACTCTTTCTTTCCTTCCACAGAAACTGTGCTACTAGCTACAGATAATTTTCTTCAGTCACAAAGATGTTTTCCTGTTTACATTAGAATGAGTATTTAGGTATCCATGGTGAAGATTTCATTGTTTATTGTATTCAAATTGAGACAGGAAGTCTCACAAAGGATATTCATCTGTGGAGAGAGGCATGTCACAATACCCATAATTCATAGAGATGTGTGTCCAGTAGAAAATAGCAATATTAGCCTTAAGTGTTTTTTTGTAACAATCTTTCAGCTACTAATCTTTCAATACTTTCAGCTTGTCTTCATTCAACCACTTTTTAAGGTAGTCGGAAAAAGACTTGCATAGCATTTAAAGTAAGCACTTATGTAAAAGTCACAAAAGACACAAAATACCCTCCTAACATATGGTTGCTATATGTTGTGAGATGCACCACAACATAGTTTGTACTCACAACAAAATACATGGATTACACTTTTATTTGCTTGGAGGGATGGGTCTAAACAAAACGAGGACACATTTGAACACATTAACAGCAGGCAGACTGGTAACCCATCTCTGCTGATCACTTGTGACTGAATCACTGAAACCACATGGTAATATCAGGTTAAAACAGGGCCTACACAGCTTTTTAGCAGGGCTTGACATTAAAGTTTTGATCACTAGCTACTATGGCTAGTAGTTGTCCAGCATTACTAGCCAATCAAAATTTCACTAGCCACAATAATGTTGTTGGGAAAATATATTTTATATTTGACTTTGGCATGCTAAAATTACTAGATTTAGGTTTTTTGTTATGTCCACATAACTCTTTATTCATTTAATTGTGTTTGTGTTGTGTAAGACCTTGCTCAATGTGCATGAGCAAATTAGTTGTGGTTTCTTGGAATTAGTTTTAATTTCGCATACTGAAATATGAATGAAATAATAGATTTAAATTAATATTTTTATAATGAAAGGATGATCATGCACATGGTTCTTATAACGCCCATTAATAGGCTCATTAATAATCTGTTCAAAGAATGTAAAGCAAAAGTTTTTTATCTCAAGCTCTTGAAAGCAGCAGGACTGGACTGTGGGTGCACGAGCATTGCATTTTTGTCCAGTCCATTTTAAAGCGAACTGATGGCACCAGTTGCATTTCCTGGCACGGTTGCTTCATGCAAGTAAATGGGAGTACACAAACTTTTTAAACACTCGCATGCATCATATCTGTGCACGTGATCTCGTCAGTGAGTGAGATCTCACTGCACACGTGATTATCCTTTCATTCGGTATTCACCTGCTTTCTCTCCCTCTCATGAACAGTCGTGCTGCTTCTCGATTCTAAGACAATATTTGCATGCATATAGGGCCATCTTTACTGTTGAACCCTGCTTTTAAGAAATTATGATGGCAAAAATATTTTCAACCAGCCTAAGCGGCTAGTGGGAGTGGCTATCTAACCAGCCACAGCTGAAATCTACCATATTTAATGGGTATTAATGTCAAGCCGTGCTCGTTAGGTATTAGGATAATATAAAACAAAAATGCAATGAGCAGATGGTACCTTGTTTATCTGCTTTATGTCACAGCAGTTTATAAATTAATTTACGCTTCCCTTTTGTGGAATCTACCTCATCTACCTCTTTTCCTTTCCCTATTCCATTTATTGTCCAGAGATAAATCACATAGTCCCGTGTAAGCATCTGAGGAATGCAGGAACATTTCATCCCTGAGGGGACAGCATTCTGACCTTCCACCTTCTGTACACTCACAGACATTTGTTATTACTTTAACACAACTGTAGTAATGGCCAGTAAATGAAAAAACAAACAAACAAAAAAAAATGCCTAAATCTACTGCATGTTTTATGTCCCATGACTGATACCTTTTTAGCAATTAAATGGCATTTAAGTATAACTTAGTTACATTAGCGACACAGTGGCGCAGTAGGTAGTGCTGTCGCCTCATATCAAGAAGGTAGCTGGTTCGAGCCTCGGCTGGGTCAGTTGACGTTTCTGTAGAGTTTGCATGTTCTCCCTGCATTCACGTGGGTTTCCTCCGGGTGCTCCGGTTTCCCCCACAGTCCAAAGACATGCAGTACAGGTGAATTGGGTAGGCTAAATTGTCCGTAGCGTATGAGTGTGAATGAGTGTGTTTGGATGTTTCCCAGAGATGGGTTGGGGCTGGAAGGGCATGCACTGCGTAAAACATATGCTGGATAAGTTGTTCCGATAAGTTCCGATGTGGCGACCCCGGATTAATAAAGTGACTAAGCCAAAAAAAAATGAATGAATAAGCTACATTAAGCATTAATTGTAAAAAATCTTCAAAACTTATAAAGATCTTATTTCATTTGCATTTATGAAAATCCTAAACAAAGGGGTAATACCTACATCTCTAGTGGGTTTTTTAAATTCCAATTGAAGTTCATAGGAAAACCAGATAAAATCCAATTTAGGAATTTTGTATGAAGCGTGGAGACAATAAAAAAAACTGTAATATTTCACTAATTTCCGGTGCCTTTCCTTGTTTATGTTGATGGAGCCAAAATAAAAGATATCTAGAATCAGGTGAAGGTTTTGCTGTCCTTTAAGAAACACACTGTGCTCATATATGCAAGCAGAGGCGTTGCAGGATTTGGGTTAAAGTAACCCTTGGTCTTGAATAAAGTCAGTCCTGCTGTTCTTAAATTCAATTTAGGAAGTGTCATTAGGGTGTCATAAAGGTATTATGAAACACCTTTATATAATGGAGTGAGATAGCAAAATCATCCCTAGTTGCTACACTTTATGTGCTGCTTTATGATGTGACACTAAAACGTGGCAATAGTCCTTAATGAGGTGAATAGCTGGCAATATCAGCATGATGAGTGTGAGGGCTAAATTAGTATAGTATAGTATAGTATAGTGTAGTGTAGTGTAGTGTAGTGTAGTGTAGTATAGTATAGTGTAGTGTAGTATAGTATAAATTACTTCCCTACCACAACAGTAGCCCCACTGTTTTATAAAAAAAAAGCTAAATCATTGAGGCCTAATACATTTGATAATATACATAAGATGAGGTAATATTTTACAAAAATAATTTTATTTATAAAAATTACCCAAGTATACATGTTAACATGAGTCAAAGTCACCATAAACTGTTGAAAAAAGGCTAAATTAACATTTTTCAAACTTTCTCTTTTTTGCTTTCCAGGCAAAAATAAAAATCATATGTGCCTTAAACCACATGAGGGTGAGTTAAAAATTATAGATTTGGGGTAAAATATTCCTTTATTACTTCCTGGGCAGTATTACAGGGACACTCCTTGGAGTCTACTTTGTAATTATACTCACAGTTACTGATGACTCCACCAAGGGGGTCTCCTTTGAAGTCAAACTCAATATCCATGTACTTCCCCTACATAAAGAGAAGAAATTGTTAGCACATCCCATTTAAAGTGCACATTGGGTTACTTGATGGTCCTTCATTTTTTTAACATGGCCTTCTTGTACAGTCAAAACAAGATATTACCAAGAAGCTAAGGTCTAACAAGCGTGTCACTCCCCTATGGTGACATTGCTTCAAGGCCTTTATTACTAATTTCAGGCTTGCTGTGGGGAACCACGTGGCTTTTTTGTGGTTCCCGATGGTAAGAAAAGATTCAAGACAGCGAGGGCAGTGATCACTGCAAATAGGGCGGAAATTTGAGCCTTCTGTGAAGCAGATGTGAGGAAAAAAAGACTTTCCCCTTAGTGCAGTCTATTCTCTAAGTTCAGGCCTGTTCATAACACATGCTGCCAATCATACATAGATTTGCAATGGAGTAATGGACTACTGTGGGAGAACCTTTTTTTTTTTTTTTTTTTTTTTAATTTGGTGCCTTAATGGTAAATCTTTTTTTTTTTTTTGCCTTTCCCCTTGTTATTTATATCCCACAGCTCTTCAAAAGAATACTGGCTCAGAGGTTAAGGAATAAACTCACAGATCAGTAAAGGAATTAAAAGGTGAAAACTCCTTTGAGAAAAGGTTTGAACTACATTTACTTGATATTGACGATGCATTAAAAGTCAGACAAAAAAGTTATAAATATTTAATATAAAATGTAAACCATAATAATTCCATGTAAATGTAATGAACTGAATGTACAATTAAGTTCCTTTAAATTAGTATGGTTAAAAAAGTGGTTAAAGCTTTAAAATGAGTAAAATTATTGTAACCATAATTTATTTACTAACATGAACAATCATTAAACATTGCATTTTTTTCATTGATTGGAGATGGTGGAGCTGCTCTTTGGTAGATCGGCTTTCAGCAGTGACCTTTGTATTACACTAAATCGAATTAAACTAATCTTTAACACTGACATTTATATTGTAAAGCTGTACAAAAGTGCAATTTAAATTACGATGTAATTTACATAGTAAAAACATTATAGAAATAAAGATGAATTGAATTAAAATGTTTTAAAAATTCATTAGTAAATGTTGAACTATGATCAATGAATTGACCACATATTGTTCATCCTTCGGTATGTCAGTTAGGGGTGTTCGGTTTCGGGGTTTTTTTTGGAGTCGACTTTAGATTCTCGACTCTTAATTTTGGAGTCGGTGGGATCGACTCCAGAATCGACTCCATTTAAAATAGCGCAAGTATTAAACATGCTGTATCATATCGCGCTGTATACATGCAGTTCTCCTCTGGTCAGAAAAAATCTGTTTAAATCATATGCAGTCGAAAATAATTATCAGCCTATACTTTTTTTATTTTGAAAATTACATTGCAATCTTGGAGACATGAAGTTAAAACATCAATTTATTATTGAAATATTTAATAAAAGATGTGTAGCAGTTAATTACAAATAAAAAAAAAACACAGCAATTGAGCTCAAACAATGTAAAAAAAAAAAATCATAATATAGCCTAAATATCTTCTTAATATAAATGTTTGATACTTGAATACAGAGTACAGGGTGAACAAAATATTCTGGAGGGACGAACAGTCTGCAGTTGTTAATTTCTGTATTTCTTTTAAAGGCAACAGACTCTTAAATCGATCAATGAACAAAATAGCTAGATTTTCAATTAGATTTGATGACCAATTAAATATTAAACCCCCTGCACAAAATTCATAACAAACCTAAAATAATAATTAAAAGCAGCTGTGCCTCAAAGCATATCATATTGCTCTCGCAAGTTAGCTTTTTTTTTTTTAAAGAGTACTTTTAAATAGCCTATTACTTTACTTTTAAATATCACTGTTTGTTTTGTGCAATTTGTTCATTGTTATTATTGAATAAGGGTGTGTTAATGGGACAGCATACGCCGGATGAAAAGGAGTAAGTCAGAGCTGTTTTTAAACACTTAGCCCATTTTAATAAAAAAGAATTATCTTAATTTATATATATATTGTATCTTAATTTTAATGTATGTCATTTGTAGTTATTTACAAAATAAACAAGAAGAATAGCCTAAATAGTTGAGGCAAATTATCAAAGAGAGCAGCAGCAACACATTTGCATTAACAGATATATTTAAATATGTTCACTGCGTTCAGTTGTGCTGAAAAGAATTGCTGGAGTCTGTCTTCGTGGACAACATGGGAAAAGACGCAAGGTCAAGGGCATCTGGAGTTGGTTGTCAGAGAGGTTACTCAGAGTTCTGTTTGAATCTCTCCGCACACATGAACATCAATCGTACATGCTGTATCAGAATTGGGCCAGATGTGCTTATAGTGTAGTCCACAACAAGCAAAACAAAAAGCAAAGTGTAACAGAGGCATGCAGTACAGCTTGTGGAAAGACTGAAATGTCATGAACAGTTATTGTACCAGACAGAAAACATCGGGAGTGGTCTGATAGAAAGCAACAGAATAATTAGCTTGTGTTCACATCACAGATCAAAAGTCCATGTTGATTTAAACAAAAGCAAACACATGCTAGAGGGAGGAGAAGGAGTCATAATATATATATATATAAATATAAGAGATACTTACAAATCGAGATGAGTTGTCATTTCTCACAGTCTTGGCATTCCCAAAAGCTGCAGTGAAATAACATTTTGTGAGTTTGTCATGACTAATTCATTTAACACATTGACTGATGTCCTCTGGTGAAATAATTATCCTAAACCCTTAGCTACCTTTTGTCATATTCATAAACCAAAACATTATAAGCAAAAACAGTAGTGATTCCACTACACCATACGTTGTGCCCATTTTAAAACAATAATAACTATTTTAGTTATGTGCAGTGGACATTCATTTGAATTTACTAACAATGCACAAAACATTTTGGACTAAAACAATAATTTACTCACAAAATAAAAATAATAAATGTGTTTGTGTGTCCGCTTTACAGTAGTATATGCATACATCATGGAATGATGAACATCATAAGGTATGTTGAAAGAAACTAGGGATGCACCAATCCCGATACTTGGATCGGATATTGGTTCAACACCACATATTTTTGCTGGATCGGATATCGGCCAGCTGGTACCAATCCAAATCCGATTTGCGTGCACTATATTCTGTGTAAATTATAAGCCAACAAAACATTAGGGTAGCTAATTATAAGGGCCTAGCAAATTGTCATGTATGCCTACTACATCCCTAATGTTCTGAAGCCATTCTACAGTTTAATGTGACGTATACAGATGAATATTCAGGTGGTTAAATTAACATTCACTTAAGCGCTTCCAGACGCTGTACCGGTCAATCATTCACCATTCATTCACAATTCAAACTGCATGTTGCGTTCATGACAACTCGAAAAACTTTCTCCAAGACTATTTGATGCTGTTATTTTAAACAATCAGTGAAATTGGTTTTGCATTAAATGGGTTCATTTTGACCTGCAGCAAGGTATTAATTGATATTTCTAAATCATGTTGCGCTGTGCCAGTTAGATTAGCAGATCGCATTCGCAACACTGGAGTAGAAAGGGTTATACCTGCTCTTCACACACAAAGTAGGCCTACCTGAATTTTTTTTTTAGAAAAGGCTCAATAATACATTGGACAAATCCTTAACGCACTTCTTCCCCTTGTGCTGCTGTTTTGGAAGTGTCCGCAGATCCAGGAGGGCTGCACGCTATGTCTCAGTGATGCATCAAGCGCTTCATTCACGCACCAGCTGCGCAGACATGACATGCACCGCTCCGTAAAATTATTCTGTAATATTAAGTGTTCTCTCATCCTTCAGACTAAGTTTATTCTTCCGAGAGGAATACTTTAATACTTGCTGCGAATAGTTTGTAAAGCCTGGATCATTGTGCTCAAAGTAGTTGATTATAATAGAAAAGTGAAACTAACAGGCGCTATATGGATTGTCATTAACAGAAAATGATTTAGTCTAATATAGGCTACTCTAAAACTGTGAATATTTCACTGCCATTTTATTGATATCAATATTTAATTTAACAGACCAGTTTGTGTTTTGGCAGTGAAGCACATAAGTGGACATTCTTTTGAACTTTCTCAGTCTCGCGGCGAGATTTGGCGAGAGATTATGAAGTAAAACTGGCCACAGACAGTTTAGTTTAGTCTGCTTCAAACCTGCAGGAAAATATCAGGCTTTGATAAATATCTGATTATTTTACCAACCATTAGGGTCAATAGTGGTAGCCTATTACAGATAAAAAAAAATCTTAATATTAAAAAAGGAAACATAAGCTAGACCACAACAGATTAACGTCATAACGAATGCTCAAATAATGTTGCCTAGTTTACAGCAAGCATCATGTTTTTAGTTAGATTGTGCCATCTCTGTCATATACAGTAGGCCTATAGGTATGTTATTTTTACTAAAGAAGGTATATTATTTGAGTTTATCACCAGAACTATAGAAACTGTATAATGCCTAAAAAAAAGGAAAAAAAAAGGTACAGTATCAGGATCTGATCTGTATCAGTCGATGCTCAGAATTTTTCCATCAAGATCGGATCGGTTGCAAAAAAAATGGTATAGGTGCACTGCATTCCTAAAAGAAACCATACAGCTAACCTAAATATGTTCTATGTAATAGCTCAGAGTTTCAATGGTGTACCATTAGAACTCAAAATTATACATTTGATTAATAGATTTAGCTATTTTTTTTTTATGTTCATGGTTTATCAGTTAATGCATATCCCAACTGAAACCATTGCCAGGGTAATGCTGACCCTTTTGAGCTTCTGTGAAAAAAATAATAAGTTTGAATTCAAACTGATAAGACATGTTCAGAATACTATCCTAAAATATGACCACAGTGCACAGCTCTGTCTGCAAGGAATATATGACAGACTACATTTGCAGAAAACAAAAACCAAACACTGCACATAACACAGCATTTTGAACTTTAAATTCCAATGTAACAAATAACCATTATTGTTAAATGAAAACGTGCAAAATTGATTAGAGTATATGCAATAGAGGGACATTTATGGATTTTAGATTCTTCATGGAAACACATATGCCAATAAAAATTGCATGTTTTAATGAACAAGCCATTTATTATGAAAATATTAAATGTACAGTAACAGCATTTCTTTTTGAACACTGTCTACTCCTAGTAACCTAAAAGAGAGGTATGCAGCAGGAAATGCAGGGCCCATGGTGAGGGGCTCATTACTTCCAGCAGCTAAATTCTTACAGATGTAGGACTTCACTGTAGGAGGAGTCCTGCTGCCAAAAAACCCCCCCAAAAAACCTGGGCATTCCTGCATCGTCTTAATCTCATTGTATGGGCATTTCCGCTTCATGGCCCCCAAATTAAAAAAGCAGCTGTCCGATAACGAGACATTAATTTTAGCAGTAATTAGTTAAGACTGGGGTGGGACTATCAAGGAAAAAAAATAAATACTATATAGTCATCTGATCATCTGCTTCCAAACTTGCCACAATAACCTGAAAGAACTATTACTGAATTTCCTATATATTGCTATTTCACTATGTTCAATAACATCTGATCTATGTTTTAAGATGGAGGACTATGGTGTCTTAAGTGTAAAAAAAAAGAAAGAAAAAAACTGGCACAAAGAAGGCAAGGAAGACTCACCCTCAAGCACAGGATTGGACTGAAGCAGCTGCTCTTTTACTTTGTTCACTTCCTGGCCCTTCCCACACACTGCCGCAACATATGACATCACAAACTTACTGGCCTCTGAAAACAGACCACAGAGAAATTAAGTCAGAGATTTTCTTTCAGACGACACCTCACCCCAAAAAAATCCCCTCTACATCATCATGTTATGAGAGGGAGCAAACGCACCTCTTAACTAACATATGAATCCAAACACTTATATTTCTTCCAAAGCAACAAAGAGACAAATTTTTTTTAAATAGTCTTCAACAATCCATTAAACTGTTGCTTTTATTTATGAGATGTCAGAACAATTCAATCACTCTATAAGGAACTACGTTTTGCATCAATAACAACATCAATATATTTTCACAGTAAATTCAGCACATCTAAATTCCTTTATTTTAAACAGATGTTTAAAATAAACAGATTCAATATTTGAATATAAGACGTAAGATTTATCTTGTCCTACATTTAATGGCTTTCACGTGTCTGCAGCAATGAGAGCAGTGACTTAAGCACAGAAGTGCTGATATGAAATGATTTGTGAGGGAATTAAGCCCACTTATGTTTTAGAGATTTACGGCTATTTTTAAACATACTAAACTCCTCATTTCATATAGCTTAAGCATGAGTCCTGAACACTGAATGAGAGCCCAATTTCATTTATTTCAGAGCTGTGGTAGATTTTCATTAATAAAGAAGAGCATTTTGAAATTAATAAAATGACCTTGACTAACGGCAAATAATTTTTACCAGCCTTTCTCCGTAATCTGTTGTATGGATTACTTCAATCCCTATTCATCTCATTGCTTTGACTGTTGGAGATTATGAATTTGAATTGCAGCAAGAGTCAATTTTCGGCTATAAGCAAAAAAAGTCTCTAGTTTTGTTAAGCTGTTGTTAAACTCATGTATGTCATTCTTTTAAAGACAGATAGACAGGTATGCTTCAATTATACAAATTGTCTTAATTTAATCTACAGTGGAGAAATCATGTTTATTCCTGTGAATAATATTTCTAAAGGAGCTGATGACATGAAATTTAACCAGATTTTGGTAAAAACCCAAACAATACAAATACAAACATAAAAATAAAACAAAACAAAATAATCAGAAAAATGTGTTGTTTAATATGAATAATAGAAATGACACAAGGAGAACGTACTGAACTACTGAAATGTCTTTAATACTTTATATAAAAGTTTTTTTTTTTATGATGGTAGCTTAAAGAGAATGAAGGCACATTAATTGCTCAGGTGTAAGTTTTACCACATGCTTCAACAGATTGTAAAAATCTTGTTAGTCGTATGAGTCTCGTTTATCAAATCTGATCTTTTTTTATTTTTACTATTGGACTTTAAACAGGTTGAGCAATTCTACAGCTTGATTTTCTTTCTCTAAAAGCATTTGAGAGTTTCATTGAGTGTGTTTTGGATCACTGTCTTGCTGAAATGTCCACCCTGGCTTCATCCTGGTAATGTAGATGTTGGGCAGAAGCAGCGAATATTCAAATCAATTAAACCTTTAAAAATATGTTTTTTGAGTAAAATGGTGACGTTTTCTATACTTATTTTCCCAGCTGTAAATCATAAAGTTTTTTTGCAGATTAGTCTAACTTGCATAACCACATTATTACCATTAAAACAATTAATTCATTTAATTGAGTCTTCAACATTCCACAAACTCTCTGCTTACAATGTGCATTACAGTTGAAGTCAGAATTATTAGCCCCCTTTGATTTTTTTTATTTTTATAGTTCCCCAATAATGTTTGAAAGAGCAACATTTTCACAGTATGTCTGATAATTTTTTTTCTTCTGAACAAAAAAGTCTTATTTGTTTTATTTTGGCTAGAATAAAAGCAGTTTAAGTTTTTAAAAAAACATTTTAAAGTCAAAACTATTAGCCACTTTAAGCTATATTTTTTTCGATCGTCTACAGAACAAACCATCATTATACAATAGCTTGCCTAATTTCCCTAACATGCCTAGTTAACCTAATTAACCTAGTTAAGCCTTTAAATGTTACTTTATGCTGTATAGAAATGTCTTGAAAAATATCTAGTCAAATATTATTTACTGTCATCATGGCAAAGATAAAACAAATCAGTTATTAGAAATAAACTATTAAAACTATTATGTTTAGAAATGTGTTGACAAAAATCTCTCCGTTAAACAAAAACGAGAGGGGGGAGGGGGGTGGGGCAATAATTCTGACTTCAACTGTACATACAATTAAATGGTACAGACATAAAATGTAACAGCTAGTATCAGAAAGCATAATGGGTGATTCATAACACTGTTACTGTAATTAATCAGAGAGACTTCAGGAATGCAGTGAGTAGACTAAAAGAACAAATACAAATAAACAGGAACTTGGATCATATAGTTCGAAAATCATATGAAAGTTTCCACAAACAAAATAAAAACACCAAAAAAAGCCAACACAATTACTATTTATATTTAGCAATTACTCTGACATTACCTGTCTTTCCTGCCCCACTTTCTCCGGTGATAAGAATACACTGGTCTTTATCTTGATGTCGCAGGGACCGGTAGGCCTCATCTGCCAGAGCATAACTGAAAAGAGCCAAAGTTATATTGAGACAATATTGAAAGACTATTCAGAATTTAAAATTAAATTTGACCTTTAAGTAATTTCACAGAATACTCATGTTCACTATGCTGCTTACATTAAGAGTTTTTATTAACAAAAAGTTTAAAGTGAGTATACTCTATGATACAATCTGGAAAGAGGACAGGCAATGCATGGTTTTAAACTTGGAATTGCCAGTGATGGCTGTATGCCAGCTAATCAATGTGTTTAAAACCCTGAGAAAACTAGGCCACAACTGTGCTCAAAGGGTTTAGAGTAGTGGATATCTGCTTTAAAATACAGATTTTACACTGGACACCAAGTGCAACCTAAACAAAACTGCTACTAAAATACAAGCTAACTAAAATGATCTTACAATTAATCTTTTGAAACAATTTATGCAGCCAAAAATGTACTACATAGCACACATGGTGTTTGGCACAAACCAATCTAAAAACACGACAGATTGAGCTGCTTAAACATGCAAAAAGATATTAGTTACATTTTAATAATTTGTTGTTTCTCCCTAACGTGCATAACTATCAAAAAAGGCAAGTAACAGCACATAGTTTAAACATGATTTTACTCTGCATTTTTTCTTTTTATTGATAAAAATTCCTTGTATGAACATTTCTGGATCAAAAAGAAACAGGATATTTCTTCTAAATAAAAGAACATGCAATTAAATACACTCTTTGTCGATTCCAGGGCAGTAAACAATAGAAACATGTGTCATATGATCCTATAACCCACTGAGCTCTACAACAATGATGCAATTATTTGTTTGAGGAGAAAAAGACAATGCTAGCAGTTAGTGATTCTGGTTTGTAAAGTGGGTGGACACATAGGGTGTACTCACACTAGACTATCCTAACCCAAGGTTAAGCACGTTTGACCCCCATTTCCCAGTTTGTTTGATAAGTGTTAGAGCTCCGAATAAGGCCCAGGCCTGGTTCAGTTGGCCTGGATCGGTTGAAAGAGGTGTATTAGAGTGCAGTTTAGTTGGGCTTTGGCACGGTACGGTGGTAGTATGAGTGCAAAGCTCACCTAAGCGTGAAACTAAAGACCCAACATCACTTTTAAGGAACTCTTTTATATGCATTTATTACCCATTCTTACTTTTCGATAGACGCGAACTGTCATAGTTTATTGAAAATACATACCCCCAGCTGCACGACAGCTACCACCTTCAGCAAATCTCCAAATACGTGCAGCACGATGACTTTCATGAACCTTTATGAGCATCAAATATGGTGGATCCATTCAGCTACAGATTTGACTGTCACAGCATTTCAAACGACTTAAAGGGCACCCAGGTTACCACTTTTTCCAGATTTAATATAATTCTTTTGTGTCTCCAGAATGTGTCTGTAAAGTTTTATCTCAAAACACCCATCATATTTTTATTATACCTGTCATAAGTTTCTACTTTGTAGCATTTAGCATCAGCTAGCGGTTTTTGTGTACTGCGCCTTTAAGGCTAGTCATTCACGCCCACCGTTTCCACGTGCCAGGCAGCGGCTCCCTCGGCTGCGTCAGACAACAGACAAACACGAAGGAATAAGATCTCACGTAACGTTTGTGAGGAAAAACTACAGTAAGGATCTTACCAATAAGTATTTGATGCATGTTGTAGAGTTGCAAGGCTGAGTCACACACAAATGTCGTTACAAAGTTCACGCACACACACAAATACACACACACACAGCGCTGACAGGCACACACACAGACAGCGCGTGTTTAGCTTTGCACTGTTTTTGCACGCAAATGTGACAGAACAAGTTAATATCCACTGCTGTATGGATATCTGTTATGTTAATGTACAAAAGAAACCTGATTTAACGTGCACAAACCGGGATTGAAGTGTCTTTTATAATTGTTCTGACACGCGGCTGTGTTGATGAAGTAAATCTGAAGTAAATTGCTGTAATTCATTACAAACATGCACTGTTTTAAAACATTTTAAACTTGTAAAACTCACTCTTGATCACATTTGATGATGATTGATGATCCTAGCAAACTGAACAGACCTTTATTTACGGTTGCTTAGTGTGTGCACGTCCTGGTCCTGTGTCTGGTTGATATGAGTATACAGTTACTAAGGAGACATGTTAACACGCAGCTGGCAATCAATTCGGTGGGCGGGGGGACCACACTCCTACGTCAAGTTGCGGTCGGTCTCAAAACCGCTCCAATTGGTCCATCGTTTTTATGTTGTTAAATTAAAGAAAAAGGACTGGGTGTGTTTATATCACCCCAATATGAAGGTCTATACACTATACATACACATATGTCTGTCCAAACAGCTTGAAAAGAGATTTTTCACCATAGGTGCCCTTTAAAATAATACAAAACATAACTAAAGCAATCTCTATTGTACAGAAGGAGTGCACTTCTGTTAAACTGAACAGTCGCATCATCGATGATGTAAGCATGCTCAGGCTCAGAAGGGAAAAAATGCAATGTGAGTGCGGGTCGAGGGGGAGAGGGGACTATCACGCCTGGGTATAGTTCAAGACGACCATGCCTAGTGTGAGTACATCGATAGGTTTGAATAATTGGTGTTTGACTGAAGACACTAAACATTCCCTATTAATGACACTTTTAAGCATGAGAAATTAGCTCTAAATAAATTGGTCTGAAAGTAATGTTAAATTGAAATGCACTGTATTCCACCTCCCAGTATCGTTCTGGTCTGTACTCTTCTGCAATCATTACCTAGGAATTTTCCAAAACCACCACTAATATTAAGTCTGAGTGTGAGGGAAATGTTGCAAGTTCCACTTCTCCAAGTATAAAAGTTCAGCGATTCACCAGGTTCACAGGGATCTACTGGTATACACATACACTATACATAGATATAAAATAGTGACGGAAGATTACACAGATACATTGGAGAGACAAAGGAGAAATTTTGCAGACAAGGAAGGCCAATTATTAATGCATTTACAAATGCCTGAAGCACTGTTTAATCAAGTCACTTTCAAACCAATCAGCTTCATACTGGTCATTGTGCATAACTCACATATGTTATGCAAGTCTAACAAACTTAATTCTGATGCTAAATTGCTGTCATACACCAAAGCAGCTGACTAAGTTTTAGAACAGAGCCTTCATTCAAATAAACTATAAATATTAGCATTAACTCTCCAAACTTAACATTTAAGTGAACAGACACAAATACATCTCCATCTGATGGAGATTTGGGCTCTGAGTGGTGGCCTGGAGAGACTGCGTGAGGATAAGAGAAATTCTGACAGCCAGAGAGGGCACGGGGCATTAAATCAACGCAGAAATGTGCACAGCATAGAGAGCAGATGTCTAAGCTTTGTGAGGTGGACAAACTGCTTGACATGATCCAAACAAAAGAAACCATAATATAATTTGACCAAGTGGCAGATCTGGACCATCATGAGGCTTCAGGCTGTCCCAGAATACAGCGCAAAACCTTTTTAATAGTGGGGGGTTGATTTGAATATGAATAGTTTACATTTAAATATGAATAGAAATTTAGACTTAGACAGTCAGTCAAAAAAAAAAGCAACAATAAAAGAACCAAGCTCTCTACCAGTGACAAAAGGGAAAAGACACGTGTGTGGTATTTGTTCCGATTCAACTTTGACCTGAAGCTAAGGTTTAATTTGCATTTAAAAGCCAGGGAATCATTAAGTCTTCTTCAAACTCTGTTCACGCCCTGCCTGAAGCCACACCAAGTATGGAAAGAGAGGAAATTAAGAGTAAAGTGAGAACATCTGTGGTAAAATGGCTCTGTGCAATTGTCACAAGTTTAGAGGGGTCAGTTTGAAAGTCTAAACTAGAAAAGGAGACACCTTTCATCCCTCTGGGTGATGTAAGACTAGTGGTAACAGAATTAGATAGTGAACTATTGACTTGAGCAGCCACATCTGACCAGATGCTGAATGAGAGCTTTGATGACGAATGGAGGAGAAATATCTTTTGGCACATGGCCTAGAGGAGATTGAATGGTAAATTCTGCTTGCATTAAGGCTGTGGTAAGACCCAAAGCCACAACATGAGGCACATGGCAGAAAATACTACGCTCCTAAGACTATTAGTCTGGCATAAAAGCAAAAACTGATCATGAGGGAACACAGGAACAAACAAAATACAGCATACATGAAATTTGCTGAAGCACAGAGCTGTTTTACATATGATTCTTTACACCAGAAGTCTTTAACTATGCACTTGAAGACCTTTGCATTGAGCAGCAATGCCCAATGTTCTAATAAAAAGCCAACAAAAATCACACAGGGTGGGAAGGGACACAGGAACAAACGCACAGTAGCCAAATAATGAACTGTGGCCGAGCACAATGGAAACCACACAACACTGAAATAGGATATCCATATCTGCTTCTGAATGAACCACACTGAAAGTCATGTTTTCCTGCTTGTGGTAGAGTAATCATATATTACATTGAAACAAACAATTGAACTATGGAAGCCCAGGAGAAAAAAGGCTCAATGCATGTGTATCAACCCAGGTGGCCACAAACACCTCAGCTGCTTCCTGCACAAACCTGCCTCCTGCTTTACAGGTTTTAGTACGTCCGATTCTACATCCACATGGAGAAAATGTTGCAAAACCAGAGGAAGTAAATAGCCACAGGATGTGATGCATTCCCATATGGGAGCTTTGAAATAGGACAAGGGTACTGGATAGTATGACTAATAAAAGAGGAGGTGTACAATCCCCCAAATCCTTTACAGCAAAAATTACTTTGCAAATGGATACTTTGAACTCTGGTGTTAATACATATAATATACCTATTATACTATATATCTACTGGCCTTGTCACACCCACAAGTCTGTTTTGGCTTACTAAAAATGGATGACTTTAATACTTCCTGCTGTCTGCACTGACTCAGCTTTCCTGACATCTGTGTACTATATGTTCTGTCACGTGTCCTACATCATACTTTGAGGATACTTATGCATTTACTTACATTTAGGCAACTAAACATTATATAAAGGTGGGGTATCATAACATTTTTCTACTGTGTTAAACAGTTAGATTATCATGAAAATCTTAAACCAACTGCAATTTTTATTTATTTATTATAATCCCCCCACCCCCACAACGGGGAAAGCCCAACATCGCACTTCACTCAGGATAAGAACGCCACTGCAGCTGCACAGGACTTGCTGTAGAATGGTTCAAAAGTAGTGTTTTATGTTGTGAAAGGTGACCTTGTTCAGCCACAGGTAATTTAACCAATTTGAACATACGATTTAAACATTTTAGCAAACCCTCTGCATGAGTTTTGGCAATTTTGGCACTAGATGCTACTCACTGAACTGCAAGCAACACTGCTTACAAGTTCAGCTGAGAAGAAAGCTAATGAAATAAAATACATGTTGAGTCTCCTGTGAAGTATAATTATTCAAAACTTTAGCTATGCTTATTAGAAACCTTACATAGACAGCATTTCAAGACATCGTAAGTGTTCTCTCAATTTGAACTCTGTTTAAAGAAGGCTTTTGGCATTGCACAGGAAAACGGATGAACTGAAATTTATTCTACTCAAAATAACCGCATTTGTGTGCTCTGGTGTCCTGATGTCCAACAGAGAGAACATCCTCTCCCGTTTATTCACTCTCATCTCTTATAGAGAGTCGCATTCAAGCATTTAAAGTTGAACACAACCTAAACTAGAAATAGTATTTGTTATTTTAGACAAACATACTTTTAAATGTGCAGTTCAAGAAAGAATATAGGGAAAAAAAGTGCATGACCCAAGTGTGACCCTCGATGGATGCAGACCTGCCGGGGAGGCAAACTGTGTCCATGTGACAACAAATGATGCCATTGTGGCACATGCTAGCTAATACCAAGGGGAAACTGTTCTACACAAGTAAAAGCTTGTTTTTCCGACCCTGGGGCTGGAAATGAAGGAGAGGGATTGTGAAAATGCTGAGAGAAGGGACACCTTTGCATTTTGAAAGCCAAAATAAATGCAATTAATTATATGAAATAAGATTATATTCATTAATTCATTTTATTTTCGGCTTAGGCTCTTTATTGATCAGGGGTCGCCACAGCGGAATGAACCGCCAACTTATCCAGCATACATTTTTTTACGCAGTGAATGCCCTTGCAGCTGCAACCCATCACTGGGAAACACCCACACACTCTCATTCACACACATACACTACAGACAATTTAGCCTACCCAATTCAACTATAGCATAGTCTTTAGACTGTGGAGGAATCTGGGAGAACATGCAAACTCCACACAGAATTGCCAACTGATCTAGCTGTGGCTACCCACTGCGCCGCTCATGGAGAATTATATAATGATCATAACTTTACTGACAACCTTAAAGGTTGCTTGTTTCTACAAACTATACAGAATATCCCAGTGATTTAACCAATTTAAACATGATGAGAAACAAATACATGGAAATGCCTTTTTTACTTTGTGGAGTAACTATTTTAGTTGAATTAAATGTATGAATTAATTAATTAATTTATTTAGCAGACACTTTTACCCAAAGTGACTTACAAGTGAGGATGTATTTAAATGTGTGTAAATTCATCAATTTATTAAGATATTCCCAATTTGTACTGGAATAGTGTTTCAAATATTTTTTTGTCATTATTCTTTTGACCAAACATTTTTCTAGCATTATTCTCTTATGAAGAGTTAAACAATTTGACACTGTAAAACCTAGTTTTTTTTTAGTTTTTTTTTTAAGAATGGACCCTTTCTGTTATGACAAGTTTAATAGTCATCAACATAATTCCTAAAAATTCTTAATGTTTTCATTTAAAAAAAATGTATGAACATTTATATGTATTATATATGGTTTCATCTTCAAATCAAATTACCAAAAAAAACAAACAAACAAACAAACAACTAATTAACACTTAAGCGAGGTGTTTGAAATGCAGTGTATGGGTAGGACAGTACATTTATATTCTCTCTTTTAGTAGTAGTAGTAGTAGTTGTTGTTGTTGTTGTTGTTTATTTATTTATATAACACATTTTTTACAACACAACGTTGTCCAAAGTGCTGAACACAATGAATACTAATTAAAATAACAATCGCACCGCACACAAGTAACAACTAAAACATAAAAATAAGCCCCTCAACACTGAAAAAGTGCAAATGGTAAAGAACAAAGATGCTTTAGGTTTTTAAAAACAAGTAAAGTTGGAGGAAGCAGTGGAAAAATGGTGGAAGCTTATTTCAGCATTTTGGAGTGATAACAGCGAAGGCTCAATCCCTTCTTCACTTACAACGGGTCCTTGGTACAGAAAGAAAAGACTGATCTGATGAATTCAATGTCCTACTGGGACTGTTTAGATGTAGGAGATCTGATAAATAAGGAGGTGCCAGACCATTCAAGGATTTCTTAAAAAAAATAAAAAATAAAAAAAAAGACTCATCTTAAAATCAATCCGAGACCTTCTGGCTACCATTATCAGTCTCATATATATTTTTTTTTTCCTTTTTCTGAAAGTCTATAACACCATCATGGAGTTTTTCTTTTATTATTTCAGCAAATAGGATTGTAAAAAAAATATGTATTTGTTACTCTCCCATTCTGCCATCTAAATTTACCCAACTCAAAATGTGAAAAGGAAAATACTGTAGATATATTACACAAACTGTTGAGAGTGTGAATGAGGCAAACAGTTTGCAACATTTTGCAAAATGACAATCACTTCATTAAAATGCTTGCAATTTTAGCACTTGGCTAAACAGATTGTTTCAAATGAAAGAGGCGATTCCATGTCTGAAAATGTAAAGGTTAAGTGTTTTTTTTTGTCATGAAGTCATTGCTAAAACCATGAGAAACCAAGGAAAGTCAAAGAAGGAATGTAAACAATGAGAAAAGCAAACACTGGCTGAGGCCAAGTTCATGACATACCATAGTTCTCAACATTTGATCATTACAAATCATAAATCCACAGAGGGCAAAAATGCTACCTTAATATTTGGCTTTCATGTGGTAGTGTGCAGACATTTTTGCACGACTGTCTGGAATTCTTCATTTTAATTAGTCAACAGAAGAATTCTGAGGCAAAATATTAGTATTCTACCACATCATTCTGCTGTTGACTAATCAGAATAAAGTATATATATTTCACATAAAGCATAGTACAGGTGTTATAAAAAATAATTATCTAATAAACAAATAATAAAACATTAGAACTAAAAAGTTTGTGATTACGAAAGGGAGTTAATTTATTGTCTTTTATAAATCTTACCATCTTTTAGATTTATAAACAGACAATACTACACAGACAGATGCTGTTTGATTAGTTTCACTGGTAAAGAATGAGAGTGGGTGGCCACAATTACATGTGAAGAGAAGCTTCCTTCTCTACCTGCCAACGCAAAGTCCAGAGTTCATCTCCCTCTGTGCTAAAAGCCATTGCTGATAACCAATAACCTGGATGACACACTCCTTTTACTGTTCATATGAATGTTAAAGCCATTTCTCAACCCCTGTTATACAATATTACCTGTAAGCATGTGTGGGATGCGAAACCAGATGAATACGAGGCATTCACTTATAAAACAGATTGAGAGGAAAACATTTTGAATTAAACATAAGATATTTTTTTCGGTCCTTACTAATGCAAGCTGTGAATTTATGAGGTCTTGGTTTAAAGCTAAGGCAGATATGACATCACCTGTCATATGCAGTATACATCTTTTACATATAATTTACTGGGAGATCAATACTGTTATGTTCTGACATCTTCACTGACACGACTGATACAAAACGACTGAAATAGAACAGTGCAAACCCAAGCAATTTCCATTCCACAGTGTAGAAAATAATGTTGTAAAGAGATTCTGGGAAAACACACTTCAGTGGCTCTGTAAATAGCAGAGGTCGTGGAACATTTCCTTATTTCTAACATTTTTATTGCTATAATAAATTTCTTTGGTACTGTTACGGACACTATTTAATACGTTTGACTGCTTTTCTGTTCGCTATCTCTGTATAGCTGTTTTGATCAAATCTGTATTGTACAAAGCTTTATAGAAACAAAGGTGACTTGCCATTTGTACGTAAGCAGCTGAAGAGAAACAAAGTATTACGTTGAGTAATATTTTTACATGTATTGTCATATAGTTTCTCTGACAAAGAAACAATCAATTTTGTGCAAATTATCATAAAGCATTATTATTAAATGATGAATTTTTTAAATGGTATTTGTATGAGAAACCAAAATAATGTTATTATATGGTCTGAACAGCAGATAACAATATCCTTGTCCACCTGCAGCTTAAAATTGCAAAATAACATCATGATGAAGCAGAATCATGCCTTATGAAGCAGAATCATGCTTTTTTAAATTATCATTTATATATTTATTATTTTTTTCTTCTAGATATTTTTTGACCTTTACAACAACAAAAACATCTGTATTAAGGGCACCTTTTTGGTTTGATCCTGTTGTATATGCTTCATTCCTCAATACCATACTCTATGCAACATACTCTCTTAAAACCAAGACACAGTGGCATATTTTGATCTATAAGGATCAGACTGAAATAAACCAAGGGTTGTTAAAAAAAAACAAAAAACAATGGGATAGTTCAGAAGGATTTACAGTGGTACACAGAGCTAAACAAAAAAGGTACAAGGCTTGAACTCTCTAAACTTTTACAATTTTAAACTCATAACCTCATCCTGATTCATCATTATACAAGATTATATTTAGCAAGCTTGTGCCAATTTAAAGTTTAGGCATAGATGTGATAAGAGAAGCAGACATCTGGTCCACACAGTGGCTAAAACCTGCCTCCTGCTTCCCATATGTGTGTGAGATGTGGCAGTAAGAGAACAAGTCAAATAAAGAAAAGTCTCCTGTACAAAAACACTCTGCAAATCCACAATCCTGCAATTAATGGGGACAGTGTGATAATGATCTATTATTGAATCTGGGTTGAAATAATCATAATAAAGAAAAGTTGGAATAGTTTTGTACTTGGATATAAAGATAGTGAAGCAAAGAGAAAGAGACACACCCTATACTACAGTAGCAAAAGCTAATATTAGAGTACATGTAATCAACACAACATAAAAATATACAAATTATATATCAAACTGGACCCTCCTACATGTAGGAGTAAGGTGCCTGAATAAGATCAACCTGAATACCCATTGTCAAACTCAATGAAAGTCACGCTGACTAGACTAAAAGGCACAACCTAAATAGGACTCGTTCTCAAACAAACAAGAACAGCCATAATCTTTCTATTGTTTTAAAACCAATTTTAGAAGGATTCATTTAGCCAGAAATACAAAGATATATTTATATTTACATGTAATATATATTTACCCTACTAGTTCCAGACCTGGACTATAAGCACACAGCAAAAAAGGCTTCTCTTACTTAGATTTTTTTATCTTGTTTCTAGTCCAAATATCTACAAATTCTTAAATCAAGAAGCATTTTCTAGACAAGCAAAACGTGTTGTCTTGTTTTAAGAAATAATATGCCAAAATTAAGTGAGTTTTTCCCTAAAACAAGCAAAATAATCTGCCAATGGGGTAAGCAAAATAATCTTGTTTCTTCCTTTCGACATAAAATTATTTTGCTTTACCCATTGGCAGATTATTTAGTTTGTTTTAAGAAAAAACTTACTTAACTTTGGCATATTATTTCTTAAAACAAGACAATATGTTTTGCTTGTCTAGAAAATGCTGACTGATTTAAGAATTTTTAGATATTTGGACTAGAAACAAGACAACAAAGAAAAACATTTTTTTGCTGTGCAGCATATCATAGGGAAAAAATGCCTTTTACTGATTTTCCGCTCAAGAAAACAATTTTTTTTCTACATGGTTATGAAGTTAGTATTTAGACTGGCATATGTGAAAAGATGTCACCTCATTAATATTGACCTAACAGCTAAGAGTAAATCTAAATACAACACAGTTCTGTGATTACACCAATGGCTCAATGCCCTGGATAAAAGATCCATAGGTCAAATCAGCACCTGATATAAAAATCACCAGGTGTTTGAGTAAATTTTCAGACTTAATAACATGTACTCAAACACGAGCCAAGAGAAATGTCCACTGATCTGTGGGGAAAGAAAAAATAATAATAACCTTAGACACAAAATTAAAGAGATTCAAATAATTTCACACAGGTCTTGCTATTGCTTGTTTTAATGTACTGGTCTGTGTGCTGTTGTTTTCATAAGGATCACTTCAAACACTACAACTACACTACACTGTTTGCTAGACAAGAAAATGTCTGAAGAAAAGTTTACCCATCAATTTACCAATTTTTGGAAATGCTGAATAATTTTCTGATATGGAAACACACTGGTAGTCTATTGCAAATTTTAAATGGTGTATTTAGGATATTAAAAAGAAAAATCCCACTAAAGCTTCTATTTAGTAAGCACAATCAGCAGGGTACAGTCTCTCTGTAAACAATGCCCTGGTGTTGCTCAGTAGCAGAGTGCTGAGAGGTCTCATTACATACAATGTGAAATAATCCTACCCCTGGGACTCAGGAGCTCAATCTGGACATAACAAAGTGACCAAAGCCCCATCTGTACCACTCTTTTCACACCATCCACTACCCATCTTCCAGAACTGAAATGATAACCACCTGCCACTTAGTTGCCACTCCCTTTCATGCAGAGTAATAAAAAAACATTTAAAGCCACACATGGATGCTCATTGGTTTATAGCGTATTTAATGCTAGTATTTAATGTGATGAATTTTGGCACTCATGTGATGAGCTTCCAGGGCAGACTTAATGACTCAGTACTAAAATGAAAGGGACATCACATATAGGCTAAAGTGTGATATTCAGATTTCCCTACATCATTTATGGTGCAAACTAAAATATTTCTGATAGGTATTAATGAATATTATTGAACAATTTTACATGTTTCATGTAAATGTTATTGAACTAAACTGAAACAACAACTCACTTGAGCTCAATAATGACACCATTGTCTTTAACATTTTCCTGACAGCATGTACAGTACATAGCATACTGTATGTCCATTTGATGTTTGGGTTTGCATCTGGAATAAATACACACTGTATCATACTGTAATATGTCTATTGTCTCTTTTTAGATGTTAAAATAGGTTAAGACGTTTAGAATTTTACTTTTAAAGATGTCCATTAGATTTTTTACACAGAACAGACGTTTTCCAGACCAAATGCTCTTTAAAAACATCTTGTTGATGAATATGAGCTAGAATTAACTGAACCATTTTCAATACCCATTACATGCACTTGGAGTGAATCTACATTGACTGTAGTGAATCTGAATGCTTATTAATAATAGTCTGAATGATGACTATAAAACTGGACCCATTTTTAGGGAAAATTCCAGCAAATATCAGCTAAAATACTTTATGTTAACTGAGAATATGAATATGACTGTAATGGCCACAGATTGTGCTTCTCTAATTAAACAAAATTTGCCTAATAGGCTGGAACACAGCTGCATACTCTGACTGCAAAATCAGAGTGATGAGCAAATCAGGTAGCAGGTGCAAGCACAAGACACAGAAGAAACCAGAGGGAAGAATGACACCACCTAGTCATTGCATATAAGAAAGAATTTCTAAAATGTCTGATAACTCAATGCTTGTCTAAAGTATTTGACCAAGCTCATCCATATAAGACAGCTTGTTTCTTATTACAGTCGGTAATGTGTAATGTTGACTGCTGACTACAGAATAACTGTAGTCTTCAAACTCAAATCTTGAGCTGTATGATCAAAAACTCATACTAAACATAACACAGGCATCATCCTTTTGTTTCACATCATCTCATTATAAACCATATGGTGCGTGCTCCAGAGAACACGTTCAGACTTGAACTATGAACAGCTCTGTTAACAGCAAATTTTAAAAAGCTCAATGTGATGCACACACGACACTACAATCTTGCATGAATCAGGCAGATCATTAGGAGCATTTTACCTCATAAATAATACGAAAACTTTGACCCAATCTCCCTCACACACTGAATCAACTGATGTGTTCTTACCACACACAGCAAGCCAAGGAAAGCAGAGCAATGTTAAACACTGCTGTTTGGGAGGGAGAAGTGACATCAGGGATCTTGAACCTTTTGCAGTTGCAAGAATGAAGTGATACACACCAACTCTGGGTCATGAACTAAAACAACCTCAACACCAAAGTTCAAGCTCACATTCCAGCAGTCAGAAAAGATCCAATGCAGAGCAATTGCAAACATCCCACAGTTCAGCCTTCTGATTAGACACAATTTATTTCTAAATGCTTGTATTTGTTCTGAACCATAGAATTTTCCACTTCTACCAAACACTAATAATTGTTTATTTTAACAATAATATATTTGAACTTACAATTATGCATTATCACAATTGCAGTGTGAAAAAAACACTACTACTAATACTACTACTACTACTAATAATAATAATAATATAAATCATTTTCAATAATATATCATCAAATCAGAAAAGGTGGAACATCATAGAGAACCTGAATAAAAATAAAGAAAGTAGTGATTTGCAAATATACTTTGACTTGTATTTCATTGCAATGTTTTTTATTGCTAAAAGAGCAAATTAGGGCTAGTAATCAAGTAAATAAAGATATGATTTGAAACAGGTCATGTCAAAAGGTGATTGTAATTATGATTTGGTACAAAAGCAGCATCCAAGCAAGGTCTAGTCCTTTAGAAGGAAAGACGGGCTGAGAATCACCAGTTTGTCAAGAAATACATGAGAAAATTATTGAAATGTTTAAAAACAATGTTCCTCAAAGAAAGATAGAAAGACATTTGGAAAGTTCACCTTCAACAGTGCATAACATAATTAAAGAATTCAAGGAATCTGGACGGATTTCAGTGAGTAAAAGACAAGGGCGCAAGCCTAAGCTGAATTACTATGATCGCTGATTCTTCAGGTGGCACTGCAACAAGAATCGTCATTCATCTATAAGCAATATCACCACATGGGCCCAAGACTTCCTTGGCAAACCTTTGTCAAGTACCACAATACAGAGTTACATCTACAAAACCCAGTTAAAACTGTACTGTGCCGAAAGGAAGCCCTATGTTAACTATGTCCAGAAGTGCAGTCAACTTTACTGGGCTCTGAGAAATCTGGGATGGACCATCACACAGTAGAAACGTGTACTGTGGTCAGATGAATCAGTATTTCAGGTTTTTTTTTTTTTTTTTTGGGAGAAATGGATTTTGTGTGATCTGGACCAAAAAAGAAAAGGATCAGACTGTTACCAAGTTTAAAAGCCATGGTCTGTCATGGTATGGGGTTGTGTCATTCCCCTTGGCAAAGGTAACTTCCACTTCTGTGATGGCACCATTAATGCTGAAAAATACATAAAGATAGTGGAGCACAATATGCCGTCTACTTTTCCAGGGACGCCCATGCATATTTCAACAAGATAAAGCTAAACCACATGCTGCACACATTACAAAGCCCTGGCTGCGGAGAAAGAGGATACAGGTACTTGTCCTGTCTGCAGTCCCGACCTGTCTCCAATACAGAATATGTGGCGCATTATGTTTAAAGTAGGAATGGGAAAAAAATTACACCTAAACACTTCATCAATTGCTGTCTTTATTCTCTAAACACTTTAAGTGTTATGAAAAGGAAAGGGAACATTACAATGTGTTAAATGCTTTACTGTTCCAACTTTTTTTTTAATTGTGTTGCAAGAACCAAAATTGGAATACATGATTATAGACTAAACTAAAAATCATGAGGAACACATTAAATAATGTTTGTTGTATTGTCTAAAATTAAATACAAGTCAAAGTAAATGTAGAAATCACAACTTTTTTATTTGCGTTTTTCATACTGTAATGCCCCAACTTTCTCTGATTTGGAGTATGTACATACAGTACATACATGTGTACATATGTATGTACCTCAAGGCTTCATTGCAGACAATACAGCACATACAGTGCTCAGCATAATTGAGTACACCCCATTTTGAAAAAGAATATGTATCCATTTCTCAGTGCATATAGGCAATGCATTTTGGTACATTTTAACAACACAGATTTATTAAACAGATATATGTATTAAAATAATATTTTAGTCAGCAAACATATTTAATAATTTAAAAATAAAACAATTAAATTCAAGCAAAATATTGTAACACTATAATTACAACCTACAAAATTTCAACTACATTTTTTTTTTCTTGCTTCTCTAGATTTTTCCCTTTTTAAAATGGGTATTTAATATTTTTCTATTACATATAAATTTGGGTGTACTAGTTTTTGGACTGTTATCTTAAGTTATTTTGTTAGATACACTCCAGATTTGGCTTCAGTACAGACTAATTTACATTGACTATTTCCACAGTGACAAATATAGTAAGAAAATGGAAGGCCACAGTAACAGTTCTTGCGAAGGAAAGATGTACTAGACCAAGAAAAATATCTAAAAGGCAAAGGTGAAGAATGTTAAAATGGCCACAGACAATGCAGCCTTTTCTGCATTCTGCCAACAAGAAGAATCGTTTGAGGTAAGCAAAGGCTCATCTGGACAAGCCTGAATCATTTAAAAATATATATACTGTAGACAGATGCCACAACCATGGCTGCTTTGCATGGCAGAAAAAGAAGCATTCCAGGAGAAGAACATGCTCCCTACTGTAAAATATAGTGGAGGGTTCATCATGCTGTGTGGATGTGTGGCAAGCACAGGTACTGAACGATTGCATGGATTCATCCCAGTATTAGCAAATTCTTATGAACAATGTTTAGGAATCAGTTAAGAGGCTGAAGTTACGGCGGGGTTGGATGTTTCAGCAGGACAATGAACCAAAGCACAGTTCTAGATCTACTAAGGAATTCATGCTCAGACATGATACAACAGCCTCATTTTCCACTGTTGGGCCAGTGCGAACCAGGGCTTTTATCGGGCCGGGCCATGCCAATCGCCCCGGAGGTTTAGAAAAAGAGGCCGAAAACATGTTGCGTTTCCACTGTCGGGTTAGTAGCTCACAGCGCGTCATGCAAACCCCACCCCCAGAACTTCCCCTGAATCAAATGTCACACAACCCGCCCAGTTCAGTGGGAATCAGGCAGGCAGATCAAGCACAACATCACATCATCACAAAACCATTAAAATGAAGACAACCTAAACAAACAAATGACTCATAATGTAATGCTGTACTGTAACATCTATACGCACAGGCCTATGCATTTTCATTTATTATATTTGTTAAGGCTACTATCTGTTGGCATCGTACATCGAGTGGTCTCACCACTAATGGGGGGACCTAGTGCACCATCCAAAATATAAAAACCACAGAAATTCTCAGGTAATAATTTGTTATAAAATGTATTTTTTAACATCCTCATTTTGATAGATGCCGTCAAACATTCAGCCCAAATGCTCCAGAGGCTATATGACACTTAATAGGTAATTCCCCTTTATTTAGGAGAATAATTTTAGAATGTTGCATATTATTTGGTTATTATCTTAAGTAAAGGAAAATGTTAAGTGTTTCAGGGCATAAGAGCAAGTAATAAAACATAGCCTATATTTTGATGCACTCAGCAGCTATCCACTAATAAAGCTCTACATTTAAAATTTCATTTTTAAATTTTACCACGTCATATAAAAACATAAACACTTGTTGAATGACATTTTTTACGTGCAGTTTATCCTAAACCGTTTGTGCAGCAGCACTGCGCAAGACTGAATGACAGAAAAGAAGGTAGTTTCTGCTTACTCCATATTTATCAAATTATATCAAATCCTCCTTATAGGTGATGCTACATACTGTAGCACCAGCAGTGGTTAAGTGGCCTGTAAGGGAGCAATTTTACAGCACCTTTGTTAAATGTTGTACCATATGAGGTTTAAATATAATTACTTTAGTCCCATATGTTTTGTTAAAAACAGGAAATTGCCTAAATGAAAAAAAACAAACAAAAAAAAAAACATTTTGAGTCACTTTTTGCAGTTTTCTTAGGTCTAAAAGTATTGTGTCTGGGCCCCTGAAATAATTCTTTATATTGGCTTTGAAAAATAAACAATGTTGGCATTAGGAAATGCCCTGCATTTTATGTTATTTTGAATCCTGGCCAAATAAACATAGGCATCAATAGTTGGAGGACCTTAAATAACTATATAAGGTTCTTTGTAAGGCAGTGGTGCTAATTTATTTTTTTATCAAGGCAGTTTAAGTACTGGTAGAGCCAGAGCCTAGATCCAAATTGTTTCTTTGTCTTTCTAAACATAAATCACCAGATCTTTTGGATGCTATTATTGACATGTCAGCAGAACACTACACTGAACGTGTTATACTGTGTTAGATGCTTGTAATCTCCATCTATATAGGCATGGAAGGGGTTGGCGAGGGGGCAATAAATTGCAAGTCAAAAAGGTGGAGTTCCAGAACACACCCACTGATTTTTATCGCCATGGATCAATAGTAGCTTAAAAGGTGTTTAGGAGCCAAAATGTACTGCCCTAAAAGTGCCCCTTTGGAGAGCTTTGTCAAACTGCCGAAATTAACTCAAAAATAACTTTGTTTCTGCCAGATTCATTTCAGTTCATTCTTTTCATGTGAAGTAGGGGTGTTACAGTACACAGAGGTCACGGTTCAGTTTGTACCTCGTTTGGTCTATACAACAGGAATAAGCAACATATCTCCAGTGCCTACTTTTTCTGTTAACTTTAAACAAACAGAATGAAAAATAAACTGCATAATTAGGAAACTGTGTACCTCTCCTAAAACAACAGAAACACAATAACTGTGTATTAAATTTAGGATTTCGTAAGCTTCAAAACTCAAATCTCTTTTAATGAAAGTGCTAACACTGTGTCCATCCATAACAGCAGGTGCAGTGGACAACAACTGTTCATCCACTACTAAGTTCTGCATCTTGCATTGTTTTGTGAATGGCTCCAGGCCCCTTTTACACAAATGCCTTTTAGTTTTAAAATGCATAACCTTTGCTACGGTTATGTCTAAAATGCAGACTGCCAAAGTGGTTGCCGTCATTCACGGTCTGATTGGCACCATTTCTCAATATCAAATACACAAAGTATGGACTTGTATCCTTTCATTGCAAATTCAGACAGAAATTCCAATTTGAGATGGAGAACACCTTGGAAACATCAGTGAAAACAGGGATTCAATTGGTACACTGCTGTAGTCTTTTCTGCAAACCTTTACCGACTGTATTCGTTGTGGGAGTGCATGAACTGAACCATGACCCTCGTATCATGATTGTTCGGGCACATACATGTACCATTACAGCCCTTGTATATTCCAGGGCCTTAAGTCTGAACAAGCACCTGGTTCATGCTGGTGGTAAAAATGTATTATTGAACAGCTGAAGAACAAAAAAAGGTGTAACAGGTACTTTATAGTACCCCAGCCACCCCAAACAACTACTGAACTAACCTTGAAAAAGTGAAAATAAGCAATAGCAATTTTATTTGGTTTAAAATTGGGTGTTGACAAAATGACACTTTAGATGGTCAAGCTGGTCTTTTCCCATTGACCTAGTGCTATAAACTTCAAGACAACCGGTGCTTATTTTGAACTTTTTGAGTAGTGAGGTTGATTATGCCAGTACAAATGAAGGGGTTACTTAACTTAGGTGCATACAGAGAAACAGATCACATGTACCCTCAATGTACCACATGCATACTAAAGGTATTTGCACACTGAAGGAGTATTGGCTTCTGCAGACTGCAAGACAGAGACGTAACTTGTAGTAGAGGCATAACTTGATGTTATGGAGACACTCATGCACAACTATACCTACTCCACACCTACAGCCAACCATCACAGTTATTATCGTCTACATCTACCCCAACCTGTAACCCAAACATCAGTTATATTAACATCTATACCTACCACAACCCTAAACTCAACCATCACAGTTATTAACGTACAGTATAGCCGCAAGTTGCAGAAGCTTTTACACTTGCACTGTTATAAGCAACCACAGGGGGTGACTGTTATGATTAAACGAAATGAATGAATATATGAAATGAATAGGTTGTGGATAAATTTGGAGAAAACTCATAAAAACTTTTGCTGAAAATGTTCTCTGGTAAGTATTTCCACAATCTTGCTAATATCTCGTTGTGACATCTTGGATGGTTCAATGGGATCTTGATAACTGCAAGTTATGCCTCTAACCTACTATAATTTGCATGCCCTTCATGTTATGCACCTCTCTCTAAGTCTGCAGACAGATGCACTTGCACTGAAGTCTAATATTTTTGTATGCTTTTTTTTTTCAAATTCATATCTGAAAAATTTGTCACATACACAAGCCTTTCTCAATGAGTCAGATGCGTATTAATTAATCCATTCCAAAGAAAACACAAAGCATTTTTGGAGTGCTCTCTTCTCCAAAGTAGAAAAAAGAGGAATAGGCTACATCCAGTACTGCATAGAGAGGAAGAAAAGTTCTCCTTGTCAAAGATCTGTGCTGTATTATCCCAAAATGCAAAGTTTGTTTTGGGAAATCAGTGGAATTTTGATACATTGCTTGGGATATTTAGCACTTTGCATATGTAAACAAATCCTGAACAGCGACTGGCAGTACCATAGACATTAGAATAGGTGTTGACCTAATAAAGCAATGGACCCCAAGGCATCTAACTTTTTCTACGGACAGTACGTCAAAGGTATGGACACACACCCCATACAGCTGTAGGGGAGAGGTGCACCAGTCACTGAATCCAGCATATAGTAATTCTCAACTGTCCGCCACATTTTGTCTTTACTTGCACTGTGTTTGTCAAAGTTATCTGTGGCTCAAATGACGGCATTCTGTATTTTGCCTTTCGTTTGTACTGTGGCTCTGAACTATCAAAACAACTCTATGAAAAGCGGGAAAAATTAAAAACTAATGAAACCTGGTTCGAAAGAATTTTTATGTTTTTTTTTAATGAAGAACGATAGTTTCGGAGGCAGTGTGGCAATTCGATTAACACAACGTGAGGTTGTATTTATTTTTCAACGTGAAAATTATGGACAAACATTTCGGATTTAGTGTGCGAAAACCTTTACATTTGACAATATAATAAAGTTCAAGAACAAGAGTCAGAATCAAAAAGGTTTGGATGACCTAACCACTGACAGGAAAAGATTAATAGGGAAGGGGCACTTCTACTTCTAAACATGGCTATAGTTTCATTTTACAAAAGAAAGACCTCACTCACATAAAGTGTACTGTTATTAAGAAAGACCTATTTAAATCATACCTCTCATCCTAGATATGAATCTTAAAATAAAAAAACACATAATGCCTAGGGTGTCAAGTCCTGAACTGGAAGGTCTGTGTGCTTCAAAGTTTAACTTGTAGCCTCCTTTATTCTGGATGATTTAGGTTACTGAGCAAAGACTGTTTTTAAATTTGCTGAGCAACAGCCAGAGAGATCAGTTTGCATGTTAACACATAGCTTTCTTACTATACTTATGTTTATGCCACAAGTTACAACTTTGGCTATAAAAAATGTGGCTATTTTTTATTATTATTTTTTTTTATCAAAATGATTAGTATGATAAACAAGTACATACTTGACTAAAACATACCCAAAAGTTTGTCGGCAGTTTAAACACAGAAGTTCTGGGTAATTACCACCAGACTGCTGTGTTTTCTGAGGTGTTGATCATAAATACTCAACACAAGGGTTGGGGTAAAACCCATTGTCCCAGGATGCCATGCATGAGCCCAGGAGGCCTGTAAACTCAGAACCATCCAAGAGATCTGCTTTTCAGGCATGACAGGAAAAGCAGCTGCACTGGAATGAGCTCAGAGTCTGGCTTCAGATCACAGGAGCACTGACCTTGACATCACTATAACAGTACTAAGACTAAAACATATGAATATGGAAGGGTCGAAAACAGAAGGTGAACTCACATACCAGGGCAAATGTGCACTTAAAGCAGATAAAATGGAGAAGGATAGTATTGAAGTAATAAAAATAATCTGAAAATGTTTGGAACAAAAATAAACAGCTGTACACAGTTGTGAAAGTATCTCCTTTTCAAGGGAAGAATGTATGGAAAACAAAAATTTGAATAGCCATTCCATTCTCCCTAGCTCTTTTTAAGAGTTGGGTTTTGAGTTTAAACAGACCAGCAAGTGATGTTTTTGAGAGGGTAAGTGTATGTCTGCCTATCAAACAAAGCAGAGTACTTTGTTTTGATTTGGCAGTTTGGACAGGCAGCTGGTAGTCCTCTAGGAAAACAGATGGTCATTAGCTGGAGCAGGACAGTGAGCTGCCCCTCCCCCAGGCAGGGCTGGATTTCATGTCTCAGGGGTCAAGTGGATAAAACGCATTATTATTATGCACACCTACACAGCAAACATACTTCTGCAAACATGAAAATGGTGAAGAACATTCACAATATTGTTAATTGAAGTAGTTTCTAAAGACTGCATTTCAACCCTAGCTTTTCAACCCTTTGCATGCACGTCAGTACCACATTTTTTAAAGCTTGTGCAGTCATCATACAGTCATCATCAAATCATACAGTGACCACTGCAAAAATGTTTGTTCATAGGTCGCAAGTTGAAATAGACACAAATCGTCAACATAGAATTATTCTAAGGTTCTATCTGACATTTTTGTCAAAATTGAGTTACTGACATATTCTTATTAAATGACAACTTATTTACATTATGTGATGTTTTTTTATAAGTTGTTTACATCAAGACGTTTTATTAAAATAAAACTAATGTTACACATACTGTTTGCTATGGAATGCAAAAACTTTGAAGCTCAATATCTCAAAATTATCCAGAGTGCAGATAGAACCTTATAATTCCAAGGTGACGAAATAATCAGACAATACAACTGCTGATAAAATATATATATATATATATATATATATATATATAAAACATTCATTCTAAACTCACATGTGTGGACTGAGCTCATAGAAATTCCTGTTGCGGTACTCCTCCACCTTTTCTGCTGAGTAAATGGACAGGGACTTGTAAGGATTCATAGAGATCACTACACTGCCGATGTATGTCTGTGGAAAAAGAAGCAAAAGCAAATGAACCACAAATGAACAAACAAGAAAAAACACAAGCACAAGATAAGAAAACACATAATAACCATACATGATTTGTATTAGAAGTACTGAGCATATAGAAACATTTTAAAACTGAGGATTTTCAATTGTATTGCTATCATGACAACTCTAAAACACACTTTATTTGTGATTCCCAGATGAGCATCACAGAAATAAGCAAGTGTATGTTTTGCCTTATTCTATTGTGGGCATACAGTACTGACGGCTGCAGTGTAGGGGCATAGGGCTATAATATGCCTTCATCTGCACAATCCAGATGGGAATTCTTGGGTATTGTTAAGACAGGCGGGGGGCTTACAAGCAACTGAACAAGCAGAACAAAAACAAAGGAAGCATCAACTATGAAGGGTGCTCCAAAGTTGTCAGCGAGTGCACCAGTGTGTGAAATACCCCATTTTTAAACACTAAACAAATGTAGTTTTATTTATTCCCTCTATTCCTTGCTTTTCAAGTCTTTATTTTAGTGATATTAAACATCTAATGATGAGTCACGGTTATACCCATCAAGATAGGTCATTAAATTTAAAAAAGTTTGGAAACCTGAACTACATACAATGCAATATTATTCTTTCTTTTCATAATTTTGATGAGATTGAACATAATACAAGAATTACTAAATGTGCCCATCTATTACATACAGCATAATTGTACTATAAATGTTAAAAAATTAAAACTCCATGAGGAACATGATGATGGTGGAAGTCCCCATAATATGATATCATCACAAAAAAAAAATATTGCCGTTTTAAATATACTGCTATATTCAGAAATATATTGCAAAAGTATTACCTTTTGCTAACTTCAGATTATGTCCTTAAAGGGAAAAACTTTGGCAACATCTGTTTAAACTAAACAGCAATATTTATCTGTTTATCTCACATCAGTTTTATTTCTGAAGTGAAAAATGGGATTTGAGCAGACAAAAATTAAACAACATTTTAAAGAAACGATGTCAAATGTTGTATGCCCCTTTTAGGGCTGGGCGATTTTTTCGATTAAATCGAATTTACGTTTTAAGACAATAAATTTTTTTATAAAATCAAGGTATCGCAATTTTTTTAATATAAATATTAAAGCAGCTTTTCCACTATCGTGCCAAACCGTTCTAAACTGTAAGACAATTGTGCTGACAGATTTTGTGTGTTGATGTCGCGGCTCTGTTGATGAGCTACCACAGCTGCCTCAGCGCAAGCGCGCTAGCCCATTGTCGCGAGGTGCGCGATGCTGCGCCAGGCGAAAGTATAAATCCAGCTTTACACTCAGGACCGGTGTGGTGAGAAATCGGTTCCCCCTTGCAATCGAGTCCGCTTAGGACCCCGATGGGCAGCAGAATAGTGAGCAAGAACCCCCGGTCCTCACTTTCATCCGCGACACCCACCCCCTCCCGGTCCTCACTTTTATCCGCAAACCGGTGATCTGGGTGAGAAATTTACCAGCGACTACATGCACTGCTGAAAGCCCTTTTTTCCTGCTGCGCATCGAATCAACAACAACATATATCCATGGAACATGAACTTGCAGACTCTTTGAACAACAAGGAAATAATTGCACCTAATTCAAAGCCCAGACGTCTGGTTTTGTATTTTATACCTGCGCACCACCTGAAGGACGGTTACGGCGAGTTGTGAATGTCGGCTGTCACCGCAGAAAGTCAAATCTTTCTTTAATTTGGACTTTTGCTTGAAAGCTTTACGGAGTGGCACAGTAGCTGTCCAAGGTACTGTAGCTATGAATTAAATCATAACCCAGATATGCACCAATAAACAAGTAAAATGGCTACACCTTGTTGACCAATTTATGTATGTATGGCCATTAAAAATACATGTTCCTTAACCAGATGGTTTTTCAAGTTACTTATATAAAGAGATTGTTACTTTAGTCAACTTAAAACATTACAACAACATGACTGTAGTTACACAGTAAAAACAAATATAAAATAAAAATCGAAATCATGAATCAGTCAAACTTTATGAAAAAATCTAGATTTTTTTTTTTTGCCATATCGCCCAGCCCTAGCTCCTTTTTACAAAGCCGCCATCTTTATTGTACTAACTTGCATGCTGAAGGCGTATCAATATTTTCTCCCACCTCGAACACATGCATGCACACACACAGGGACAGTCAGAGGCACATGCTCATGCACACACACATACACACAGAATACAAATCTGAAGCTATGGGCAGCAGGAAGAACTTTGGGGTTGCTTAAGCCTTGCTCAAGTGTCTTATCTGAGTCTTGTATTAATAATGGAAGACAGCATTGATTCATTCGAGACTTGAACCTGAGGCCTTTTGGTTACAAGTCTGAATCTCTAATCATTAGGCCACACACCTATTCACACTTATTCCCATAAATGCATTTGTTCTTTTGTTCCAAGTATACAGAGCAAAGTCTAAAGATAGCAATAAATAGACCTTTGTTTTATAATGTCTGCTGTATCTAAAGACCATTCATAGATGTTTTTGACAAGCCATCGATTAGATAAGACAGTTAACAGTATGATATTTATTGTAAAGTTGGGGAAAGTACGCAATACGACAGACTGTGACATTTTTTTTTTTTATTAAATGGAGGGTGGATACTTTTAGTAAAATATTGTTCATGAATCACTTGTAAGGTTAAAAACTTTTTTCTCAGCTGTATTTACTCAGTATTCTTTCATCATGTCATTCCATACTCATTTTGTTCTTTTGAATGCAAAATCTTTGATGAAGCTTCATAGAAAATATTACCACATTTATGATTTTTTTGGAGCTCAGTAAACTGTTGTTCTAAGTAAAACAAGAGCTATATGAAGACTGAAAAAGCAAGTAAATTATGAAAGTTTGTTTTATCCATTATTGATTTGACAAGAATAATTTTCTAACACAACATGTTAAGTTACCAGTTTGCAAAAAGTGCAAAAAACATGAATACACACATTATGGTCTTAATAATTTAAATTTTGGTCAGCATCATTGTCTGTGATTTGGGCAAACACATTAAATATAGACAATAATTTGTATTACAATCTTGCAGCTAATCAATTAATAAAAAAAAGTTGTCTTTTATTTCTGGACTAATTATTGTGAGTGTTTCTTCTAAACGTACCACACAAAATGCAAACATGCCATTCAACCGTGTCATTTAATCTTGCAGTTTCATGATACTGAATGCAAATTATCAAGAGCCATAGCAACTAATGCAGAAACACACTTGAAATTTGATATGAAAAATTGGCTGGATGACACGCAGCTAAAGTTAAAAATAAAACTCCATGAGCATGTATAAAAGTGGATAATGATGGACTTCTGTTTGGCTTAAAGGGAGAATTTAGACAATTACAATTGTCATTATTTACTCACCCTCAACCTGCACATTATGTATCTTTTAAAAGAAGAAGAAAAAATATATATATTGAAGACTGTATGTTAAAAATGAAGGCTAATGAGGACAAGAAACGGATTGGTTAAATTCTACTGTTTAAAATTTCAGAATTGAACCAATTTTAATATCAGACAAACATTTAAAAAAACAACTGTGCTTATTTGTCCAATAAAAAGTTTGAGGCTGTATTTTATCCATGCATGTAGGCATATTCGGACTCATTAAACTACAATTTACACACCCAGAACCATTTCATAGGTTGACTGGTTGGTTGTCAGTTTAAAACTAGATTAAAGACACATCTTTTTGGGTTAGCACACACATAAAACACAAATGTTTTTAAAACCCAAGTCCTCTAAAGGATTGCTAGTCTGCATTATTTAGGGCAACCGGAGCCGGGAACACTTCCCAAAATACATATTTTGAATGGCATCTGTGCTTATGTTAGTCTGCTTTTATTATTCCCAAGGTTTCTATAATCCTGGACCAGGCCATATCCTGAACAGCTGCTGTGGTGGTCATGGAGGAGTGGAGAGTATGAAACTAATTCCTGTAAGACCCCAGTGACAGATGAGTCTTCGGATTGATCCTGAAGGGCCAGACTGTACACCAGCCAATGACCTCTCCTACCTGCAGCTTCAGCCTCCGGCGCCTAGACTGCAGCTCTGCACAAGAAGTTTGACCAGAGAAGAAATGGTCGTGCCCAGCTGAGCCTGGTTTCTCTCGAGGTTTTTTCCTTTGCTTTCGTCAATTGGTGAAGTTTGTTCCTCGCTTCTGTCGCCACCGGCTTGCATGGTTCGGGACATGTGGAGCTGTGCATCGATGGATTTGCTCTACACTGTTTGGACTTTCAGCAGTGAAAATTAAACCACACCGAACTGAACTAAACTAAACTGAACTTAAACTCTGAAAACTGGACTGTAGCAGTTTCAATTTACTATAATCTTCTATGTTAAGTTGCTTTGTCACAATCTACATTGTGAAAGTGCTATAGAAATAAAGATGAATTGAATTGTTTAGATTGCAACAGTTTTCACGGCCAAATGGCAGGAAAAAAAGCAGGACATGAATTATCTTCCAATGATTTCTTCACTTTACTTCATTTATCTGTGCAGTGGAAACACATTCAGACTAAACACACTTTTGATCACCTTTGATGTGATTTGACTGCCTGGAGCAGTGAAACACTATAATCAGAACACATCCAAATAAAAGAAAACAGATTTTAAGCAATACTTACATAGATCTCATTGTGATCGAATCGCTTCTTTAGATTCTCAATGAATGACTCTTCTGACAAGGGCTCGAGGAGGACCATGTCCCCCACCCCTATCATATTGTCGAGCAGTGATGTTTTCACCTCCATCGCTGAACAACACCACTACAGAAAAAGCAAGACAATCAAATATTAGATAATCAGTTTTGTAGGCTTTAACAATGAGGTAAGCGTATTACTGAAATACGCTAAAATTTTTTTACGTATTACTAAAATTTAATTTTATGACTACGGACATTAAACAAACAAAAAAAAATTATAGACAAAAAATATAGAAAAGTATAACCCAGCTTTTACTTTGTTAAAACAATAATTATGGACCACAAAGTGGCGCAGTAGGTAGTGCTGTCGCCTCACAGCAAGAAAGTCGCTGGTTCGAGCCTTGGCTGGGTCAGTTGGCGTTACTGTGTGGAGTTTGCATGTTCACCCTGCATTCGCGTGGGTTTCCTCCGAGTGCTCCGGTTTCCTCCACAGTCCAAAGACATGGAGTACAGGTGAATTGGGTAGGCTGAATTGTCCTTAGTGTATGAGTGTGAATGAGTGTGTATGGATGTCTCCCAGAAATGGGTTGCGGCTGAAAGGGCATCCGCTGCGTAAAACATGTGCTGAATAAGTTGGCAGTTCATTCCGCTGTGCCGACCCCAGATTAATAAAGCGACTAAGCCAAAAGGAAAATTAATTAATGAACACACTAATTATTGTTATTTTTTAAGGTCAGTTCAGCTTTTTTCGAATTATTTTAGACACTCATCTATCCCTACTTTCCCTGTACTGTCCTTCTAATAGCATTGGGTGCAATAATGCTGAAACCTGTTATTATCTTCTTGCATTTCTTCTAAACTAACAACATGCAAATACATTAAGTATTTGCAAAACAGCACTTGTCAAGATCGGCATGTTCAGTTTTGTTCAGGACACCATGGACAAGATATTCCACTGGGAATTATATAATGAATGACTCCACCACAGATGACCCACAGATCCTAAAATGTCTAATAGAGAAGCCATCAATTTTTTGCTAATTTGTCACTAAACACAGTGAACGGTAAAAAATAAACATGGTAAATGCTTGCTTTAAAAGTCTTTGAAATCTCCAAAACATGTCTGCAAAGTTTCAGCTCTGCTCTTGTATGACTGAAAGTTTCCGAAAGGTTATTTTGATGTAGTTGTTGTGGAGTTTATTTAGCCTTTCTGACACTATGAATGAGCCAGACACAAATGGCATTGTAAAGTTTGCTGTACACACAAATGCACATGCTTTTAACATGTTGCACTGTTTTTGCATACCTATTCACGGCAAATATGAATGCAAATATATGCTGCATTATGGAGATCCATAATGATAATGTACAAAATAAATATGATTTAACATCAACAAAACTGGGATTCCTGTTGTGTGAAGTATCCATGTTTCTAGTTGTACTGATATTATGCAATGTGGTGATTAGAGCAGTTATGAACTACATGCAATCTAGTTTTAAAAACTGGCAAATCTTCTTCTTGAAGTACAACTAAAAATAGACAGTTAGAACAGATCTTTTCATCCCAGTTTCATAAAAAAAACAAAAAACAAGACTTAATTTGTTTCTACCAAGTAATATGGCTGTGTACAAAATCAAAGGTTGATTTTAAATCATAGGGGCCCCTTTAAGCAAACCCATCATGTAACATCAAATTGTCCTTTCACGGTTAAACTGCTAGGGGTGGCACATTTTCCCTTCTCTGGTCACTAATCCAGGTGCCAATTGCATTCAGGGCCTTGATACCAGGCTTTACTGTGTCCCTAAAACCCCTATGCGCTGTTCAAACAAATGTGCAACGACAAAACGTGATGCTCAGCATAATAGCTCCCTTAATAAAAGCTAACATTTCCACGCCCAGCATGTCCTGTATACAAAAGACAAAGCTCCCTGCACCACAAGTCCTTGCCACAGTACAAACACTAGCAAAGAAACAGGTCACAAATAAAGTGCACAAAATATAAAGTTGTGGTTTGTTGATAACATAAACATGCACCATGGTATACTGAATATGTTTAATGTAAATAAAGGATTAAAAGGTCGGAGCTAACAGGAAATCTTGAAATGATGTGGCTGAAAGGATCTGTGTCTGTCTTAATTGCCATATCCCATATTAAATTAAACACATTTTTATTTCACCCAGAGTTTAATGTAGAATACCTGATACAGTGTTTACCCCATACTGATTTATAATTTTAGTTGCATTTTTCTCACACTTTAATGTTTCAGATCAGCAAACTAATTGAAATATTAGTCAAAGATAGCACAAGTAAACTAGTGATGCGCAGGTTGTCTCAGGTAAATAAATCGTCACTTAATTGGGTGGGGGGGGTGGGCGTTGGGGCGAAATATTTCTAAATAATTTTATAAAAGTGGGACCCGCGGGATGAAAAGAAATTGACCCATGCATCACTAAAGAAAACACATTACACCATTTTTGAAAGGAGGGTTTTTATAATTAAGAGAACACAAAATTCAAAACTAAATAGCTGTGAGATTTTTTTTTCTCTAGCCATACTCAGGCCTGATTACTGCCACCCCTATTCACATGAGGAAATCCCTTAAATAAGTCTACGTTAACACTGCGAGGCTTAGTGCTCAAATCAGATTTTTTTCTCAGATCTGATTTTTTTGCCTAGCTGTTCACACTGTTGTTATAAATGTGGCCAATATCAGATTTGCAGTGTGAACTGATAATGGTCGTAAACTTACCCGAATGCGCAGAGGTATAGTTACGGACAACACAAAATGTCTAATTATGCACACAATGTGTATACTCTATGAAGCACATTGTCAGATTATGCTTAATATGATTATTGCCCTTTTTACAGACAACCGTGGTGTATTACATGAACTGTAAAGGGTTGTTCTGCTACTACTAATGTGTATTTCGGCATTTGAAACCTAAAATAAGTCCCTTGTGATTGAAAACACTGATCATTTGTGATTTATGACAACCGCGGCCCGCGTCTGTCTGACCACCGATGTAGTGAACTCATCAAGGGTTAATGAGCAGCCGCAGACTGAACTGTGAAGGCGGAGTTGGTTTATCTCCGTTTGCAGTTATTTTATAAACAACAAACCCGTGCAGATGGGGGGGTGAGTGCTTGAGCTCCTGCCCTTTATTCGCTCGGAGTTAATGTTCGTCCTTAAAATGAAAGTGCCCCCTCCTTTGTGCATGGATCCCCTTTCCGCAACACCCCTGACGCTCTTTAGCATCGCGATCATCCCGTGCCCCGATCGTTAACCAGAATAGTTAACAAGCACCAGTTTTGCCTTCAAAATCTTTTTCAAAATGAACAACCAACTTTCTGTTGTAAAGTAATCGCCCTGTGTGTTATTCTACTATGCTGCAGAGATGTAGATGATGTTTGCAGCAAAGAATGATGACGTATGTCGCTCGAAGATTATGTAAAAGTCACATGAAATCAGACATAACCATTTACACTGCGGTCGCATTGCAAAACATCAGATCTGTGTCTGACTTAAGACTACATATGAAAGTGGCACAAATCTGAAGTGAAAAGGTCAGATTCCATGCGGTTTGGGCTGTTCACACTGTAAAGAACTGAGTCCCATATGGGCGAAAAGATCAGATTCGGGCCACATTTGCCTGCAGTGTAAGAGCAGCCTGGGAAAAAATGAAGTAGACCAAAAGATCCTCAAAAGCTAGACATCATTCTTTCAACAAAAAGGATTTAACTGAGATTTACCAGTCTGGAAAAATTTATAAAAACTTTTCTAAAGCTTTATGATTTAGCATTTTCAGCTATTTTGAAAATGTGTTGTACCATCAAGTGAGATTTGGATTAACACATTTTTAATAGATAAGACTACAACATTAATAATAAATATTGTGGGGTATTTGAATAAGCTGAGAACATTATAGAGAACTAGAGAACATTATTTTTGTTTCATGTTATTGTACCCAGTACAATTTAATTCACTTTAAAGGCAGTCGCCACTTCCCATATTCAACTTAAAATAGCCAAAATCTAAATTCTCTTTAAGACTGGAACTTTCAGGATGCTCCTGCTGTATTTCATGCAACACAACTTAATAATGTGTTGTCCATTTAAAAAAAGCTGCACTTTATTGTCTGTTGTACAAATGATAAAGGTTTTATAATGTTACATTAGCTAATAACATTAGAATTTAGCCTTAAAGCTGCGGTCACACTGCACTTTCCTCCCCATAGACTTCCATTCATACGTATGCAAAGGCATCAGACCATAAACGCAAGCTCATGCGACAAGTTTCGCAGTTCGCTGCGTTGCAAAGTTCAAGCTTGGTAAACTCAGACCTGCCAAATCGCGTCACTTGACTGCAGGAGACCATTCGAGGATCAAAACATGACCTCTCTGAACAGAAATTTAAAATATGGACCAATTGCTCACTTTTTTAAATATCGAATCATCTTGTTTAATCCCGCCCCTAGTCCAGCGCCGTACGATAGAATTTCGCAAGCTCAAACTGTAGTGTGAATGCGGCATAACACGAAACACACTACAGAATGAACAAAGGGTTTATAATATTACATTAGACTGTAAGTTAGAGTTAGCCTTTCGGCTGGGACACACCAAGCTGACGGTTGGCCATTGAGCTTCATCAGTCTGTCAGTGAGCATCGATTAGGCTAGTTGGTTTGGTGTGTTCCACACATTGCCTTTAGTCGGATTAACATTGGCCCTAGACTGGTTATTCAGGACTGAATTGGAGTGCAAATGTGACATATTAGAGTCACATAGCAAGTAAAAACAAGCTGAATCAAAGCTTTTTAAAAACCTGAATCAATATTGGAGTTCCATTGGAAGGATGACACCATGGCTGAAGGATTTCTTTTAGACAAGTAAGGTTATGTTTTAAAACAATTTTAGCTTCATGCAAAGCTGATGTAGATGTTGTTGTTACAAATGGGCTATATGCATAGAAGTGTTGTTCAGCCACTGAAATCTTCTGGCGAAAGATCGATGTTACTATTTTTAGTTTCATAAGGGACCTTTTACAGCATCGATGAAGCAGATTTTAGTTTAACAACAAAACACATGTAAATAGCGCTATTCCGCCTGGCCTGTTTTACTGAGGTTAAGTTGGTTTTATATTCACATAACATTGGTTCATTTTTTAACAATGACAGCCTGTGACACGCTCCCTATATTGTTCACCATGCTACTCTGAATATTCGCTCTAAAATAGCATGCAAGTATGGCTTAGTAATGCGTGTAATTCCTGCATGCTGCCGGACAAGCACTAGTCTCTTTTAACACATAAGAGAGGGTTCTGCTGTCATCTTTAAGGTGCACGTGCTCGTGTTTCAGGAGGCGTGGCTCTGGACGGCAGGGGAGGGACTGTGGTTCGCTAACTGGTTAGCATTGTGGAAGATCACCTACCGCACGTTTAGGGTGCCTTGTTTAAAATCAATGATCTTCACTTCCTGATTAAGACACAATATTAAGGGGGTCTCAGACTGGACAAAAAAACACTGCGATAAATTTACTGTTTTATAATATGGACCCATTTTTTAAAGGGCACCTATGGTGAAAAATCTACTTTTCAAGCTGTTTGGACAGACATATGTGTATGCATGGTGTTTAGACCGTCATATTGGGTTGATGTAAACACACCCAGTCCTTTTTTTAATTTAACAACATAAAAACGGTGGACCAATTGGAGCGGTTTTCAGACCGACCGCAACTTGACGTAGGAGTGCGGTCCCCCCACCCACCGAATTGATTGACAGCTGCGTATTAACATGTCTCCGTAGTAACGTGTGTAATCATATCAAACAGATACAGGACCAGCACGTGAGCAAACTAAGCAACCATAAATAAAAGGTCTGTTCAGTTTGCTAGGATCATCAATCATCATCAAATGTGATCAAGAGTGAGTTTTACAAGTTTAAAATGTTTTAAAACAGTGCATGTGTGTAATGAATTACAGCCATTTACTTCATCAACACAGCCGCGTGTCAGAACAATCATAAAAGACGCTTCAATCCCGGTTTGTGGATGTTAAATCAGGTTTATTTTGTACATTAACATAACAGATATCCATACAGCAGTGGAGATTAACCTGTATCCTGTCACATTTGCGTGCAAAAACAGTGCAAAGCTAAACGCACGCTGTCTGTGTGTGCCTGTCAGTGCTGTGTGTGTGTGTGTGTGTGTGTGTGTGTGTGTGTGTGTGTGTGTGTGTGTGTGTGTGTGTATGTGTGTGTCTGTGTGTGTATTTGTGTGTGTGCGTGAACTTTGTAACGACATTGTGTGTGACTCATCCTGCAACTCCACAACATGCATCAAATACTTATTGGTAAGATTCTTACTGTAGTTTTTCCTCACAAATGTTACGTGAGATCTTATTCCTTCGTGTTTGTCTGTTGTCTGACGCAGCCGAGGGAACTGCTGCCAGGCACGTGGAAATGGTGGGCGTGAAGGACTAGCCTTAAAGGCGCAGTGCACAAAAACAGCTAGCTTCTGCTAAATGCTACAAAAAAGGAACTTATGACAGGTATAATAAAAAATCTGATGGGTGATTTTAGATGAAACTTTACAGACACATTCTGGAGACACAAAAGACTTATATTAAATCTGGAAAAAGTGGTAACCTATGTGCCCTTTAATGGAGTTTCTGGCCTGCTGTTCCTGGCAGTGCTTTTCATCGTGTTTTATGCTTGGAATAATTTCTCACGTCTTCCATTTTTCCTTCACTCTGTTACTTTTTTCCTTGACCTGTTGATAACCCTCGCTGCCATCAAACAATCACACTTCTGGTTTACCTGCCCAGCAGGTTATATCACAATTGTTATACAGACAGGAAGTGATGCTTTACATAACTTTTATTTTTTAAACAAACTCTAGATTATTCCAATTTTAATCAATATTACTTTTGTAATCAATTCATTTTAATAATTAAATTATAAGTTTCAGCCCTATTCCAAACCATACCAACAAGTCCACTTCTAAATGGCTGAACAAAAAAACAAAACTAAATGAAGACTTTGCAGTGGCTTAGCCAAAGTCCTGATCTGATTTCAATTGAGGTACTGTGGCATGACCTTTATAGGTGGTTCATGCTCCAAAACTTTTGAATGTGGCTGAATTACAACTCTGCAAAGATGAATGGGCCAAAATTCTCCATAGCGCAAAAGACTCATTGCAAGTTATCGATTTTGTTATCAATTGCAATTGTTGCTGCTAAGGGTAGCCCAGCCAGTTATTAGATTTAGGAGGCACTTTTTCATTTTAATTAATAAAATCTGCATTTCAAACTGGCATGAAGTGTTTATTTGTATTATCTTTGACAGATTTTTTATCTATTATCTTTTAATCTGAAAAACTAAAATGTGACAAACACACGTAAATATACAAGTTTTGTCTTGTCCTGTCGTCAAAAAACAAAAAACCCTACTAAACAGAAAACAGACTTTTTGTATTTATTTTTCATTATGGTTTACTCATGAACATTTAGCAGTTATATTTCAATTTACAGTGATTATATATATATATATATATATATATATATATATATATATATATATATATTAGGGCTGTCAAAATTAGCGCGTTAACGCACCAGATTAATTTGAAATATTTAACGCGTTAAAAAAAATTTACGCAGTTGCAGTTTTTTTTTATTTCCTGTTGTGGCCGACGTGTGTTCAGGGCCGGCGCATCCTTAGAGGCGACCTAGGCGGCCGTAGAATAGTGAGCAAACCCCCCCGATTCTCACTTTCATCCGCGACACCCACCCCCTCCCTCCCGGTCCTTCCTTTCATCCGCGAACCGGTCACTTTTTATTTCACTTTCGAGTTGAGGGCGAGCGGCATGATTGCTGTTCGCCTAGAGAGCCAGTTCAGCTTGCTCCAGCTCTGCATGTGTTTAATGTGCAAAGAAATATGGAGAAGACCAAGGAAGCGCTTTTAGAAGGAAAGTTTCAGTATAAAACAACTAAGGTTGCATCACCTGAAGGGAGTGCGCTGTACTGTGGGTTCTCTTTCTCTCTCTAGCCTCACTAGCCTTAATCTCTCTCTCTCTCTGTGTGTGTGTGTGTGTGTGTGTGTGTGTGTGTGTGTGTGTGTTGTGCCCTAATAATGTCAATAGACTGGACTGTTTTAGCAACTGGCTAAATGTTAAGGAGGACTGAGCAAAATTGTTTCTACATTATAATTAATGTTCTCAACTCGCAATACAACTTTACAATGAATACAAGTGTTTGTAATTAATACTTTATTATTATTATTATTATTATTATTATTTTCCAATTTCCATATTTGCAATGCCTGCATTTTTTATTTTTTTTATTCGTGATTAATCATGATTAATCACAAAAAAAGGTGTGATTAATTAGTCAATTTTTTTAATCAACTAACAGCCCTAATATATATATATATATATATATATATATATGTTTTTTCTGCATCCTAAACAATAACTCATGCAATCACTGAATGATTTACAGTAGCTTTACCTATTATAAATGAACTTGACTGCTAATAAATCAGAGTTATCCTAGCCAACTTAGGACAGAACAATAAATATACTTTTTGTGTTTTGCATTATCTTTGCTGTCAAGTAACCAGTTATCTCTATCTCTAGCTCAATTTGTGTCTTGGCAACAGGTGTAGCCTAGCAGCCGGGATATGATCAGTAACCTGTGAAAAAGAACAGAGGAGGCCACCATAGACTAAAGTTCAAACAAGACATGGAGAGACCATAGACACAACCAGTGATTCCTGTGTAAAGAGAATAATTCCAGGGTTTGCTCACCGCGCTGCATAGCAACTCCTGGAAAAATCTGTTAGTCTAACTACCAGCTGCTCTGGAAAGCCGAATTATTAGCCAATAAACATTACCATCACAGAAAGCCAGTGTTTTAAACATCATGCTTTGTTTTATTTTATTCATTATTTATAGCACTTATAATGCTGCCAAGGATTTGTTTTTACATTGACTTTGTCAAGAAAACCTTTCAGCATTCATTTACTTGTTTGCTTTTGTTTAGTTCAAATGCATGGTGCTCTCCATATGATGTTTGCTGAACTGTTGTCAAGGGTTTCTCTTCAATTTTTTTTTTTTTTTTTTTTTTGCTGTACATCTGCTACATTGCGCAAATGGAGAATTTATATTGTTGACGTTATACAGGAGGACCAGAACAACACGCCAGGAAGACAATGATGTAGCATAACGTAGCAACTTTGATTCACATCTTACAAAACTAACTAACAAACAAAACAAACAAACATAAAAAGCTAAATTAAACTATATGATTTAACTTCTTTCAGGCAAAAAAATACAAACAAAAAATATATTTGTTGTTTTCATATGCATTATATATACATAAAATATGGCTGCAATGGCTGTTTGGTTGAATTATACTTCCCTTTTAAGAAAATAACAGCACCATCAAGAAAATGAACAACATTGTTGGAACCCTGCTAAACACTAATTCCAATGTTCACCATTTCAAAGAAACTGTTAAACAAAATCAGTTTTCCATATCATGATTTCTTGTTCGTAATTAGATGCAGTTGGCATGTATTAGCAAATAACGGCATAACCGAAGATGTTTAGAATCAACACACAGCTCTCTAAAACTTGGCATGAATCTGTCAGATTAGGCTGTGTAGTATTTTGAGTTACACGACTGATTGTTAAAATGAAGCCACCATGTGCATCAATTCTCTGGATTGACCGGCTGTCAACTTTCTGAACTGGCTCACACCCAAAGCTCTACAGCTGCCCTACATTTCTATGTGCAACACCAATAATATATAATTTAAAATTCCTGGAAGTGAGCCAAGTGTGATTTTCCATTCAAAGTCAAGGAAGAGCAGAAAGTCCCCTTTTTAACCTTCCTTCTGTAACACCCTTCCAGACGTATACTAAAACACCTCGGATCAAACAGGCCCTCCATTTATGTTTTATAAGTAAACACAAATCAGGTCAGTTTCAAATGAACTTATGTCCTTCTTCAAGCTAAAAAAAATCTGCAAATGCAGAACTAAAACGTCAACCTCACAGTTAGTCATGCCAGTGGAACAAGTTAACAACATAATAGGGTTTAATCGAGTGCAGACTGCTGAAAAAGAGCCAGACACATGGCTGGTGATGGCAACTACAGATGGGCTCCAAATGAAGCGATGAGGCAAAGCTATTGTGGCTGTTTGTGAGTACTTGCAAGCATGCTCAGTGACCTGAAACACGGCTATGTGAGTGCACCATTTCAAGAGTAAACCCTCGGATTGACTTTCCACAATCCCATGGGAGCCAGGTTTGGCAGACTAGAATGCATCCCTGAACCACATTTCTGGAATCTTTATCATTTAAATAATAATTGTAATACAACTAACAACTATTTGTGTGATGGGCTCATTGCTGGTTTAAACTGTAACACCTCGCATGAGCAGTGTCTCGCATCTGCAACAACAAAAAAAAAAAAAGAATTTCTGTTAAACCACTATAAAAACTCACTTATGCTAAAAATAAACATATAAAGATAATACCTTTTAATGTCTTTGATATTCTCAAATCAACAAGAATCTAAAAGGCTACGACCGCAAAAGATTTAAGCAAGCATCACGTGAAAACCATATTATTTTTCCTTGCAACAAACAATTTTAATTGCAACAACCATAAAGCAAGTAAGGTGCTTTACATTAATTTCATCCTCCATTAACTGCATCCTATGTTACATTTAATCTCTATTCAGTGATAGAGCAAAGGAATGTTATTAGTCATACTCATAAGACTGAGATGTGACAGTGGCCATCACTTTAATCAGTATTTCCCTTTAGTTCCCTTAAAACTACTGATAATTGAAGATCTGCCAATGTTTTGTCATAACAAGTTTGTTTGAATATCATCTAGGCAGAGACGGCAAAAATACACACATGCTTTACTCAAGTAGAAGTACAGAAACTCACATTTAAAATGAAGTTGAAGTAATGACTACAATTATGTACTCAAGTAAAGAAGCATGGCCTCAAACATGTACTTAAGTAAAAAGTATCCTTTACTACTACCTGTTTTAGTTTCACACTGGCAAAATGAAGCATTCATAAATTGTTTAATAGTTTTAGTATTAGTTGTATATTGTAATGTTGACAAAAAAAACATACATGACGGTTAAAGTTTTTTTTCCCCCCCGCTGAATTAAACTGAAAGATCAAGGCAAGGCAAGGCAAGTTTATTTATATAGCACATTTCACATAGCGGCAATTCAAAGTGCTTTACATAAACAAGAACAAAAAAGACAAGTGTGAGAAAAAATAAAAACAGATAATAAAAAAACTGATAAAAATGTGTTAAAACAGGTTGTAAAAGAATGAAAAAGAAGAGAAAAACATAATAGTGTGATCTGTCGGACGTAGCACAGTGCTCATTCAGTAAAGGCACAGCTAAATAGATGAGTTTTCAGTCTTGATTTGAATGCGCCTAATGTTGGAGCACATCTGATCATTTCTGGGAGTTGATTCCAGCAGCGAGGGGCATAGTAGCTGAAAGCCGATTCACCCTGCTTTGACTGAACTCTTGGAATTTCTAGTTTATATGATCCTAGAGATCTAAGTGTTCTATTTGGTTTGTATTCAGTGAGCATATCTGTAATGTATTGAGGTCCTAGGCCATTTAGTGATTTATAGACAAGTAATATTACTTTAAAATCTATTCTGAATGTAAATGGGAGCCAGTGTAAAGATCTGAGGACAGGTGTGATGTGCTCTGATTTCCTGGATCAGATGAGAGAAATCCTGTACAGTACACTACTGTAAAAATTTGAATGGTACACTGACCAGGAACTACAGTTCAGAACATTGTGGAGTCATTACAAAGTTTAACCTTAATAGATAGAGAGAGTAGAGAGAGAGAGAGAGAGAGAGAGAGAGAGAGAGAGAGAGAGAGAGAGAGAGAGAAAGAAAGAGAGAGAGCATCTCTGCATCTGGGGTGCTAATCGCAAGAAGCACTTTATTTATGATTATTTGGCATTAGACAGCCAAAAATGTAACACTGTAACTTAGCATTTCCTGTGCTGTTTCAATTTTCAAAACAAGTTGTTATTGTTTTGGTAGACTCATTATATGTATATAATTATATACAAGTGACTATGTGTCATTTAATTGTTATTACTTTCCTATATTATCTATTGTTATCTATAGTGATTGAAGAGTCAGGTGCCCCAAAACATATACTGTAGGCACTAATTAATTGCATACATTGTTACTAGTTGTCACAATTGCGATTTTGAGTTTTCTATTAGACATTTTAAAAATGTCTTAAAATGGTTTGTCTTAAAAAAAAATTTAATTTACTATTGAAGCTGAATGTAATATAGTATAGATTAACACATTTTATTAAAATAATTCAGATGTGAAATTCATTAGGTTTAAGTCTTAGCATTTACAAAGCAATAAAGTTCTGCTTTTAACAAATCTGCTAATATAAACAATAACAACATAATTAAGACAATTTAAGCCAAACTATTTATTCATTCATTCATTTATTTTCATCTGCTTTTCCAGGGTCGGGTCGCAGAGGCAGCAGTCTAAGCAGAGAACTCCAGACTTCCCTCTCCCCAGACACTTCCTCCAGCTCCTCCAGGGGGATCTTGAGGCGTTACCAGGCCAGCTGAGAGACATAGTTTATCCAGCATGTCCTGGGTCTTCCCCGAGGCCTCCTCCCAGTAGGACATACCTGGAACATCTCTATAGGTAGGCGTCCAGGAGGCATCCAAAACAGATTCCCAAGCCACCTCAGCTGACTGCTCTCAATGTGGAGGAGCACCGGCTCTGCTCCGAGCTCCTCTCGGATGAGAGCTCCTCACCCTATATATATATAAGGGTGCGCCCTGCCACTCTGTGAAGGAAACTCATTTTGGCCGATTGTATCCGAGATCTTGTCCTTTCGATCATGACCCAAAGCTCATGACCATAGGTAAAAGTAGGAACGTAGATTGACTGGTAAATTGAGAGCTTTGCCTTCAGCTCAGCTCCTTCTTTACCACAACAGACTAATACATCAACCGCATTACTACTGACGCTGCACCAATTCGCCTGTCAATCTCACGTTCCATCAGATATGGAGGTGCTGATTCTCATCCCAGCTGCGTCACACTCTGCAGCAAACCGCCCCAGTGCATGCTGAAGGTTCAAACCATTTATTTTCATTTAAAAATTGTATGTACATAACTTTTTTTGTACATTTTTGAAAGTTGTTATAAGCACAAGGACTTTGTGCAGGCACAAGTGAACATTTACTACCCCTATCTGTCAAGCTAAATGCAGATAGCTCAGTTCTAGTTTGAAAAACTGATTTACATCAGAGGCAAAACAAACACAGATGCATGGAAGACAGTGGGCCTGTTTCAGTAAAGAGGTTCAACCAACTTAGAGTCTAAACTTGAACTCTGAGTTGACTTACAGAGAGATTAAAAACTCTGAGTTTTAGTTTCAGAACAGCTGATCTGAGTTAGTTCAATCAATTCAATTAGCGCACGCACCGCCACTATAAAAAGGCATTATCAATGGAGAGCAGATATAACAAGTCAACATGGCAACTTCTGAAAAAAAGAGATCAGCATTTCGTTCTCTAGCTGAACTTGATGTGCTCATGCAAAGTTATAGCAATTATGACCATATATTTAAAAAAGCAACACCCACTGCATCAGTGAAACAGAGACAGTTAGCGAAAGCATAGCTGCTCAAGTTAATGCATAAGTTAACTTTTAAAATATTTTAATATTTAAGTATAATAAAATAGGTAATAATGTGTGACATTTATTAACTTTTCATTTGAAAAAGTGGGAAATTGGCCGCAATTTTGAAGTTATTTCAGATGTAACTGCATTAAATTACAGTACATAAAATAGGCTACTGCATAGTTTCCATAACAAATTTGACAAAACAAGAATGCATATAACCTTAGCTTAATGTTCAGTGGAAATCTTTAAGGTTCCCACTTTTACACACGCTGATCAGTTTAAGATAACATTTCTAAACTTTGTTTGGTAATAGATTTAAAAGGGCACTTGTGTGTCTGCCTTAATTAATGATCAAGTGATAGAGGTTGATATGACATTTAGAATGTAAGTAGTACTAAAAAAATTGTTTTTAGAACGAGTAATAATCCTATTAATCTAGTTACAGTACATAACCCTGTCGAAGGACAGTGAATTTAAGCTGATTATTCATTAAAAAAGGACAAGCCATTCTCGTACGTGACTGTTCATTGTGTGACTGAAATGTAGGCAATAGCTGTTTCCATCTAAAAATGCTAATTAAATTTATGTGCAAAACTGGGATATCACATAAAAGATATGCAAATAAAGCAGTGTTTCCATCCAATGAGTCAAAAAGAGAACAAAATCGACACTTCCTGATTAACTGGCGCAAATATCAACAGTAAAAACAGAATTTACTACGGTAGAAGAAGCTGCATGAATCTTTTCTTTATTTAATAAATGACTTTCACCTCAGAAGACACACAATGAATGCGTGGTGGCGTTTGAAGCTATAAGCCGTCGAGAACAGGCGCTCTTGACATGCTCCAGACGCTCTTTCTTATCAAATAAACAGTTTATCCTACTCAGTTATGCTCATATGTTTTTTACGCCTATTTTCAAAAGATATGTGCATCTTTGCGTTTCCATCTACCGATTTGTTTATGCACATGACCAAAATGGGCATAAAAATTGGTGGGTGAAAACATAAGGCTAAGGCAAGAAATACCGATTAGTCTTTAAAAAAAGGGGAGGAGACCGACAGAAACGCTGAGTTTAGAGAATAAAACCTGCTCCTGACCAGGTTAGGTTCACTCCACGGTAACTGACTCCGAGTTAGAGTTAACCTCTCTTCCAGAAACAGGCTTGATTACCCTGCTTTCTCAAGTTTGACAAACCTGCCATTTTGAAACTGAAAACCCAGAGTTTCTCTCATTTCAGGGTTAACATACTCTGAGTTTTCACTTAACCTCCTTTCTGAAACGGGGCCCGTGACTGTTTACATGGACATCAGTAATCAAATTATTTGCCAAATTATTATTTTGTCAACTTTAACTGCAGTTTGGCACTTTCACTTTCATTCAGGAACATTTCATGCATGCCCCCCATGACAAACGAGATATTGGATGCAAGGAACTGCTGGAAGAGTCTAGTTTTAATTGAATGTTTGATACAGCACAACGAATGGGAGAAGAAAAAAACCTAAGCATTTCTCTGTAACTTAGATGCTCTTGGTAGATAGCGTCAAAAAGCCGTATGTGTATAGACTATCCTGTTACAAAATGTGGCAAAAATGTTACACGATGGTAATAGTTTGATTAACCTGTTTACACTCAGAGAGCAGCATTTACAGTGGATCTTTCAGTTCATAATATTGTAGTGATTTTAAGACTGTAAACTTAGTTTACTAACTTTGCCATCTGAATAAACAAAGACCACTGATCGCTCACTTACCAAATCTGTAGCAACAGGACAATCAACACAAACTGGAGCCGCGTCTTTTTTTAAAAGGAGACGAGCGGCAAATCCAATTTCACTATTTCCAGAAGCGAAAAGCTCTCGGGTAAAAAATTTTCCTTACAAACATATTTCTGTCGCATGCACAGTACATGAGTCCAGCTGCGGTCTCATAGCAAGAAATGAAAACAAAACCTTCGTTGCAGCACATTTATAAACAAAACACTGACAACCCATGTCTCCAAACAATTCGTGTTCTTCTACATGTTTTTCCAACACAATGTGGCGTCACTCTGCCATCTGAACACTGTAACAGGTAAAAGCTTCTTCGAAGCTATCATGCATATTAATGAAGTTGCACCTCATTCACAATAGAGCTCGCTAATTGATTCAAACCAAGTCTTTCTCATGAATTAATGCTGCACACTCAGAGACGTCACGATGTACTCGCCAGTACAGACATCCACTCTCCACGCTGGATTACATGCAAGGATCTAATCTCCGTGACGCAGCTTCAAAAATTTGTTTCAAACCGGAAGAACAAATGTGCTCGAAATAACGCAAAAACAACCAATTTTCACTTTATTGTAAAATATGTGTCCTAATAGTGTTTTTAGCAGTGTTGGACACATATATGACTGTCACCTAGGCATGGGCCGATATAAGATTCTGACGGTATGATAACCTTGGATAAAAATATCACGGTTTCAAGGTATCACGGTATTGTGATTACTGCTCTAAAATATGTTCTTTTTAATGTCTGAGTAAAAAAACAAAAAACTAATTTTCCCTATTGAACACAATATATTTTATTATGAGAAACATTTCAAATATTTTGGAGCAGTAAACATGTCAGACTAAATGAATTATTGACTTCATTTACACTGACTAGATTTGTTTCAAAAATGGCTTTTTTCACAATTAAAACAGCATCTTTAGATATCTTTTCTGCTGAAGATACTGCTGTCCTAAAAACAAAACAAAAAAACGTAAATAAAAAAAATCATTACCTTTGACTTTTCCAAACCGCGGTATACCTTGAAAATGTTTATCATCCCATGGGTATCGCATGGGACAAAAATGTGTTTGTTAGACACAGCCCTCTTGAAAAGTCAACAACTCTCTTCAGCCTTTACATCTGTTCATTATGGTTTGCAAAGCACCTTTCCAGAGAAGAGTGCTCTACTTGTAGGCGTTCAGTGGGTGGACTAAAACAAGAGGTGTGTTGAGCAAAGAAAGTGCATGACATACAGTACTTGTCATTTCCACAAGGTTACTGCCAGATAAATTTATTTGTGAACTACTTGTTTAATAACAACAGATAAGAAAGAATTATAGAAATATCATATTAAATCTTGGGACTGTTAAAGTTGTAAGTTATAGAAGACACTCACCAACATTACGCTGATTAAATGCATTACCGCAAAACCCAATATGACCTGTTTTTTTTGTTTTTTTTGGCACTGTTAGTCATGAGTAATTTCCATAGACCATAAACCCGCGTTCACTGAGAGTGTAGGTTCTGCTGGCAGGAATATGAAGATTTTACATGACAAGAGACCATTTAATTTAACAATAACAAATATGATTTTACTTTTTGTGTGCTTTTCATAAAGAAAAATACAGTTCTTTCTTTTCAGCTACTCATTTAACCCATCACTACCTACAATTGTTTTCCCATGCTTACAACTCAAGGCAATTAATAAACTAAGACAGTTTGCCTTCATTGAAAAAAAAAAAAAAAAGATAAATAAATCCATATGAAATAGTCCCTTCAAAGTGATGTTGCATATTTAGTTTCGATCTCAGGTGCGCTTGCACTCTCACTAGAAGCGTACCACGTCAAAGCCCAGCCAAATCATGCTCTGGCACAACTCTTCCATCCGGGCCAGGGACGGCCAACTGAACTGTGCCTGGGCCCGATTTGGAGCACTCACACTTGTCAAACCAACCAAAAAACGAGCCCAGCCACGATTCGAATAGCATAGTGTGAGTGTACCCCGAGTCCACACTTTTTTTCAGCCATCCACTGCAGATACAACTCCTGAAGATCCACACATTTCAGGACGCACAATTCCTGCCACACGATCTAGGCAGGGGCAACTGGCAGTATGGTCAATGACGGATCAGTCATCTTCTTTTTTCTGTTCAATGGCAACTAACTTGTTAGGAGCATTATCGTCACCTACTGTACCGGATGTAAATTTAGGAATGAGCCAAGTAAGTCAACATGATTTATTGGCCTATGTACAATATTTATTAACAATACATAAAATATTAAAAAAAATATTCAATTTTTAATTGATATTTTATTTTACTTATTTATATTTTGATAATTTAACCATAAAAATTTATTGTGTAAAAAACCTATTGTGTTTTATTAATATTTACACCTACCCCAACATCACAGTTACCATCACAGCTGTGCTAATAATGTCGACACCTACCACAGTACTGTGTTGTGTTTTCATTAACGTATACACTTATCCCAAACCTAACCCTCGTAATGAAAAGGCATTAACGTTGTACAGCGTCACAAAAACGACACTATATTTATGTGCACATTGTCAGTATCTGCAGCTCTAACACTTCTAGCCATAATAAACCTATAGCAGTAAATGTCCTAGATAGCCATACTAATGGTGACGTTTGCCTTAAAGACAAACTTGAAGGGAGCAATGTGGAAAAAGTGGCTTAAGTACGCTGGGGGTTAGAGCCAGCTCAAGTTTAGCAGGCTTGATGCTCTATTGTCTCTACGACTTAATTTTAAGACCTAGAAGACGCCCAAGTGTGCGTACTGCCACATCCACCGTGCATGCAAATACTACGCTTCATCATTTAAGTTTCTGGTTAATGTTGCTTGGCAATTGTTCAATCATGAAACACCTTATTAATCGAGACTCGAGTCCTTCCATTAACACCCAAGTTACTCCAGATACTTCAAACTTTACACTAACGTTATATGTAAAACTTTTTATTTGGAAATTAAGGCATTTCATCCGGCATTTGCATGTATGCGCCCGCATCCTTTGTGCAACAATGACTAGTTATTCACTGGGAGAAAGTTCGCGTTGAAATTAAAATAATTCACACTCCTCGTCACATTCTTATAATTTCATCAAATAACGCTAACCAAATGCATTGAAAACAAAAGTTTTCTGCACTGTGATTTCCCCTCCATTGGCAAATTGGCAGCCCAAACATTCACCCGGAAAGAGGATTCAACTTTTAAATGAATGAACACAAAACTTGCCTCAGCCGTTGAATAAAATGTCCTTTTTAATCCACTTGCGAGGGCAAATCGAAATCCCGATCTAGATCAATTGGGAGAGTGATTCGGGTATCCCTTTCTTAGCGCTTTTGTCTCTGTGCGTCCCGTGAGCAGTGTGGGGACGCGTTTGCCGTACAGCGAGACTGACTACTCCTCCATGCACATGGGGAGTGGTGACTACAGTCCCACAGCGATAATCACCTTATCCCAGAAAAACGCCCATCGTGTCCAGTGCCTTCAAACTAACTGCCACAACTCTCAGTGACCACAAATATAATTGTGATACTGCCATCGTGCGTTGATATTTTTTAAATTGCATTACCCACATTGAATCAGGAGATTCTATTGAAATGCACTCTATAGGTTTACACCTCATTGGTTTACACTCTTTAAACCTAATAAGTTCTGGTTATATTCATTGGCCTTCATTTGTTTTCTTATTTTAGAATGTTAAAAATTGATATACAATTCAAGTACATTTTTATGTAGGATTACATTTGTGACAAAAAGTATGTTGAAAAAAATAATATGCTTATATATCTAACCCTCCAAAATGCAGGCTTAAAATGTTTCATTTACACTAACATCTTAGTGTTCTTTTTCTACCATATTCATGATCAACAGAGAAATGAATAATAACTTGTATATCTCTAAGTCAGTGGTCACATACACAATTTCCCCTTGTAGTCATTAGAATAGAAGGATACAAATAGTTTAAAAACGTTTTAAAAAATGCAAATACAATTTACAATACCAATAAGCAAAGCAGAAATAAAATTATGAAAATAATCAAGAAAACAATCTCTTGAGGGTGTACTTTTAGTAAGTCAGAGACAGTTCTCATTAAACATGGAGACAGACATATATATTTGCAGAAAAGAAGCAGGAGATATTTAAACTGTTTTTGCAAAACCCGAATAAAGGGTTTCAAGCTGTCAAAATATGTTTAGGATATTCACAACACACACACACACACACACACACAAAAAACTTAATCAGATAAAGATTTTAAAAACTTGTGATTCAGACACACAATGTTATTATTTGTTATAAGACTTTTGTCTGTAATCTAAAATAAATAAAATCTAAAGAAAAAAAAAAAAACAAACTAAATGATTGAATGAAAATACATTTACCCTGAAAATGCAGCATTCAATTTTTAGTACTTCTGTGTTGATTACATTTGTAATACTACAAATACCTTACTTAAATTGTTAAAAAAAAAAAAATATATATATATATATATATATATATATATA
>CAIGQZ010032451.1:7405296-7416694 GCA_903798205.1 Danio tinwini | reverse complement strand
ATATATATATATATATATATATATACATATATATTGGAAATACTGTGAAAATGTCCTTAAAGAAAACAAATTTCACAGGAAGGCTAACAAACTTAAACTGTATGTAGGCTAGACACACGTACATGCATACCTGCGTTGATTCAGACTTTCCATGTTTTTCTACCAGATATCAAAGCCTGAGAGGAATACAGACAATTCCTATGAGGTTGGAGATGGTCTATCAGACCTTGCAGCATTGGGAAAACAGTTTTGCCAGTGGTTCTTCTGCCTTCTGAACTCTCAGAACCCCAGTCAAGGACATCCAGTGCAGGACTGGGGACCTCAACATTTCTGGGAGAATGTGAGACTTCGGCTTCTTTTGTGCACTGGAGAGCAGCGTGTTGATGAGTTCAGTGGGGCAGAACTTGTCAGCAAGCGGCTTCAAGCTTTCGCAGAAGAAGAACGTCTGTTGTTCTGTCCAAACTTGGAAGGTCATGGGTTAAAGTGTATGTCCTCCCCTCATGGACTAGTATTAGTGGTCGTAGCAGGGACTATCCACCGTGACAATACCTGCCTTGGGATTTTTGAGCAAGTGTTTGGGCTCATTCGCTCACCAATGGACAATAATTTCTGGAAAATAAAGCTAGTAAACATAAAAATTGAAGCACAAAGTGCTGTTACAGACAGACAGTTACCAGTTGTCACATATGACATGAAAGAGTTGCTGAGTCTTTGCAATTAAGAGTCAGAAATCTACACAAGGTCCATTAAGAAAGGTTTGATTTTCAGAAAACAAGGATGGTTTATTGTTTCATGAAAAGGGCTTTGTTGTGGGATATATATTTGTATATAAAACTCAGTTCTAGTTCTAAATATAGTTAGGATATTAAAATCTTACATTTTTGGTTGACCTGAAAGACAGTTTTCAATAAGTTTGACTTAGACATTTGACATTTCAATAAGTTTGACTAGCAAACCTCAGCTTAATTAATAAAACCTTTTCTTTATTTTACAGAAATGTTATTATAATAAATATTACAATTTTCTGGAAATTGGCATTTTATTTTTGGCCAAACTAAAGATGTTATGTTTACTTACTAGGGGAGACTAAAATAATTGAACTTTAATAATTTTACATTCTATGTGGAATATACAAAATTGCCATTTCATTTTATTCAGATTTATCTTAAACATATTGAGATCTTTTTTTTTTTTATTACATGTGTTTGATGTACCTCCAAATTATTTTAACAGTTTTAGAGAGAGGTTGTGTTAAATTCTTATAATATATGCCTCATGATCATCAGCTCTTTAGATTTATTGCAGAGGGAGTGTTTTTGACTCCCTCTGCATCCTTACGGGAACAAGGTACCATTTTTGGTCTTTGAGAGGCGAGAGGGAAGTTCTTTGACTCATCAGGCCCTAATTGGGCAGTTGATGTAGCTGCACTTCTCTCTGGAGGAATATGCAAGCGAATATGAGCTGAGCTGGGAGGGGTGTTTAGTACCACAGCAATGTGTGGTTTCAGTGGGGAATGTTATATATGGGAAATTATTCTTGGCGTTTGCTTCAAAGCTTGACGCTTCGATAATATCTTTACTTGAGCTGTTTTTTAATGCCACAGAGTGCCATAGTGGTGGCAAAAGACGCCACCGCAATCATTGATCTTTTTCCTGTTCACCTCCCCGAAAGAAAATAACAAGCCTTATGTCTTTATAACCTCTTTCTTTTTAATAAGTGGTTTGGCCGAACTCACAGTTATGACGTGCAGGTTCAAAAATACAGTTCACTGGCGTCTGCGGATCATTGTCTTTAATGGAGAAGTGTGTTTCTCATAAAGGACATGTTAACATCTTGATGGTAAATCTCTCAGATATGTTTTGTAATGGTAACCAACAAACCTTTTAATCGGCAAATCATTTGTTTCTTTTAATTGATACTTTTAAATGATTGCTTTTAAGCTTAAAAAAATTGCACACATGCTTTTTAATATCTTATTTTGTTTGTGGAATTTATTAGCAAAATCAGATTGGATGGCTATCATTAAAACGGTTCTCTAGACATTTATCCATTCACATGAGTCTGGTTCATTGTGTTGGCATTTTTACTACTAAACAGTGACAAGTTACAATTACAATGCAACTTGAATGATAGAGTGAATAGAAAACAATCAGTTCAACTTAAACAATTAGCTATGTTAATTTGACATTATACACAATCTATATCAAATTGTTACAATAGTTGTTGGACTTTATTTTGTCACAAAAGTCTATGAAATGTCCACATGGGGGCACAGTTGCACCATCATTTGTGTCAAATTCAAGAGGCAAAGCAATCATTTAAAGAAGTCAATTTGCTTTATGCAACCCCAATGTTTTATAGTGCTGTTCTTGTACCAAAGTGCAAAATTTAAACTTTATTGCTGATCGTTTGCTGGTAAATCAATCACATGCTGAGTGTATTGTGATTTCCTAAATGATTGCTTTTAGATGCTATGGTAAAGTATATTTGAAGGGACCGATATTTATTGATGTGTGTGACAGTGTCCTTAGTAAAATAAATACATAAATTAAATAAATAAACTTCTTGAACAAAGTAATCCATCTATTAAACATTTGACAGCCCAGACAAATCAATTGCTTAATTAAATAAGTTAGGTCTGAGAGACCTTCATCCATAAGAATTAGAACTGCAAGGCAAACAGGCAGCATGCTATAGTGCATCAGTGTATTGTGTCGTGTTTATACATGTGGGAAGGACAGAACCTGAAGACATAATCACCATTTATTTTCTGACCTCTGCTCACCCTATAACATCTGAGCACACTCTTACATTATTCTGTGGAATGCTGCCCTCTGCAGCAACTGTGATCAAAACAAACTCCCTGCTATGAAGTACAGGCTGATTTATTAGAACGTGAGTGAGTTTATTTTTCTTTGGTCATCATTTTAATTTAGTTTTCAGTAGTTTAAAAGGGATTACTTTTACAATTATTGATTTCCAAGCATTTAAAAAAAATAGTTCTTTTCAACAGTGTTCAGTGAGCATGTACTATAAGGCACTTTCTACAAATAGGGTCAAATGTATGACCTGAAACTATATGAGAATATAAAATTAAATAGATTTCATTTACATTTATTGCATTACATTACAGTTGATCTCCTTTAAATATAATCCAGAATGTAACAAAGATTTCATAAATGGATTTTATTTTCTAGCAATAAAATAAAATGTAACATTGTAGTTGTCAATAAACTGCATCAACATTTCCCCAAAACATTAAAATGGTGATTAGCGAACTTGTTCTGTTGGGAACTAAAGACGTGGGTCTCAAACTCGATTCCTGGACTACACTGTAAAACCCAAAAAGTTAAGGTAACTCAAACCATTTGAGGAAACTGATTGCAAAAAAACATTCAAGTTCAAAAACTAATTCTAATGAGTACTGTGAACTTAATCTATTTGAGTAAAGGAAGCAATTTGAGCACATGAAAATCCAATAAATGAAGAGAACTCAAACTATGTGAGTCTGTAAAACATTTATTGTTCATTTGATACTAACCCTTTAATTGTCATTTATAAGGCATTTACATACAGCAACTCTGCACAGTGGAATTATAGGTGGTTTGAGCTAAACTGAGGCCATTGGTGTAATATATGAATTGTGAAACCTGAAAAGTGGTCCATAAGAGGAGGAAGAATTAAACATCCTGAATGTGTGCATTACCTTACATTACAATTAATCTCCAATTAATAAAATACCAATTTTAATTTAGATTTCTGCACTCTCAGAAGTAAAGGTACACAAGTTGTCACTGGGGTGGTATTTTTTCAAAAGGTACAAATTTGTACCTAAAAGGTCCATATTAATACCTCAAGGGTACATATTGGTACCTAAAAAGTACAAACGTGTTCCTTTTAAAATTTGTAGGTACTAATATATACTTTTGAGGTACCAATATGGACCCTTCAAGTACAAATGTGTACCTTTTGAAAAGGTACCACCCCAGTGACAGAGCTCGTACCTTTATTTCTGAGAGTGTAGATTCTGTTTTCTGGCTGCACGGTGGCACAGTCATAATCACCTTATAGCAAGAAGGTCGCTGGTTCGAGCCCTGGCTGGGTCAGTTGGTGTTATTGTTTGGAGTTTGCATGTTCTCCTCATGTTTGCGTGGTGCATGTGGTCTCCGGGTGTAGTTTTCCCCACAAGTCCAAAGACATGCTGTATAGGTGAATTGGGAAAGATAAAATTGTCCATAGTGTATATGTGTGAATCAGTGTGTATGGATGTCTCCCAGCAGCTGAAAGGACATCCACTGCGTAAAACATATGCTGATTAAGTTGGCGGTTCATTCCGCTGTGGCGACCCCAGATTAATAAAGTGACTAAGCCGAAACGAAAATGAATAAAATGAATGATTCTGTTTTCTAGCATTTAAAAAAATATTAATATATATTTTTTAAATAAACAAAAACATCTACAGTGGCGCAGTGGGTAGCACGATCGCCTTACAGCAAGAAGGTCACTGATTCGATCCCCGGCTGGGTCAGATGGCATTTCAGTGTAGTTTGCATGTTCTCCCTGTGTTCGCATGGGTTTCCTCCACAATCCAAAAACATGCGCCATAGGTGAATTGAATAAGCTAAATTGACCGTAGTGTATGCAAGAGTATACGGGTGTTTCCCAGTATTGGGTTGCGGCAGAAAGGGCATACGCTGCATAAAACATATGCTGGATAAGTTGGCGGTTCATTCCGCTGTGGTGACCCCTGATTAATAAAGGGACTAAGCCAAAAAGAAAATGAATGAATGAAAAAGTCTAACATTGTTTATAATAATAAATTATAAAAATTACTCAAAACACTAAAACGATGATTAGTGAATGTTTTCTCTATAGGACACATTTTACAAATATGTTAAAACATACAGTATTCTAAAACTATTTTTAAAACTCGGAACAGGTTTTTCATGCGAAGTAAGTTTGTTTTCAGTTATTTACCGTTTGTATGATCACAAATAAATTGTAACATTCAATTGCTAAACTATTCAATTTACAAAAAGTTAAATTAATAAATAATCAATACGTTTGAAAAATAAGGGAACTTTACTATCTTTAAGCAAAATCTGTATTTCATCAACAATGAATCAGTGTAATGCTATTTATCAATCAAAAAAATAAATAAAAGGTCTGTCAGATGTCATTTTGAAGAAATTCACGAAGTAGCTCCTTACAGTTCTCAAATATGAGGGCGAGAAGCTAGCAGCGGGTGTTAAAGAGGCTTGAGAGTGTAGCCGCTGATGGGGAAATGATCACGTTATCTGGGAATGCCAGCAGACTGTCAGGTTGGCTTTGGCTGGCTGTCTGTGCTGCTGTCCTCTGGCTCTTCCAGGACATCTGCTGCACGCTGAGGCCATGCTGCATCTTAATACTGATCTCCGGCCTGCTGGTAGCCTGTTTATATTAATTGCCCTTGCCTCCTTCACTGTTTGCCACTGATTACTCTCATTAATTTCAATTCCCCAAGAACACCCCCCCCCCCCTATTCTCTCCCTCTTTTTCTCTCCATGACATCAGAACACAGACATTTGGATGCAGTTAGTGGCTGTTAATAGAGTCTGTGTCTACTTTGTTTCCAGTATGTGTCTGAAATTTTCATAAAAGTTTAGTGAAAATATTTAGTAGTGAAATATTTAGTGGTAACATTTACTGGTAAACCATGTTTTATTTGTTAACTTAAATCACTACACTTCTTATAATGTAAAAGAACAAAAATAATGCATCTAAATTGTTTAAATCAAAATGTATATCTGTCAATGTAAGTTAATGCACTGTGAAGTAAGCTAATTAGGAATAGAATTGTTTGCTATAAATTTATTTTGATGTTAATTTTTATTTTATTTGAATCTTATGCTCGTCAGCAGTTAAAAAACAAAAGTTCTTTCAGTGAAAATTTTACTGCATTAATTCAAAAGAACAGCATTTCCATTTTTCCATTTTTTTGTGTGTTGCTGCTTATTTAAATAATAAAATTAGAAAAGATTGGTGAGCAGTTCTTTTTTATTTGTTGATCTCAAACATGAAAACTTTATTTCTGTTTAAACTAGATTTTGACTCGCATTCACGTCCAGGCTTAAAGAAATCTGTGAGATGTTTAATTCATATATAATAATGCTGTATTAACTATGGTGATTTCAGACATGGTTGAGGAGGTCAGGTTTTATAACTGTTTACTCACCACCGAGGTGGTCACCATCAAGTCAGAGCTCATAAAACATTCTTTAATTTCATGTTTCATTTCTTACTCATTGTATTTCTCACAGCTTTTACATGGCCCAGCTGTGTTGGTCTCCTGCTTTGTGTTTGTCAGCTCAGTCTATGGCCATTCTGGGAAAGTGAGTGTGAAGGAATGATTCATTTTACAGCAGTACTGTTACTGGCCTCATGAGGGTGACACTTCAGGGGTCAGTGCTTTTTGGCAGAAAAAAACACTCCCACCCTCTCCACTTCCGATCAAAGACCTAATCCAATTAGAGCAGAGTATTTTTTACAGAGGAACTATAATGGCAAAAGTTAATTTGCCAACTGAGGTCTGTTGTGCAGTCCCTCTTTGCTCAGAAAAAAATTCAATTTTGCTATGATCCTAGTTTATTTAACCCTGGACATCTGTGATTGCAGAAGAAAATATCCATGAAGTTTTAGAAGCATATTTTTAGGCACCTAATCCCTAAATGTCATGTGACCAATAACTCTAGTCACATGAAAATAAAACTGATTGGCTACCAGCAGCAGACAGAGAATGTATTGACCTTATTCTTCAATGCGGAAGTGCGCTCGTTTTTGCGATTGTTTTAGAACTTCCGATTCAGTTGCCTATGGGAGAAATGACTAGGAATAATAAACGGCAGAAAATGGTCAAGCTACTCGCTCTACGAACAAGTGTTTGCATGACTATACAGACAAAACAGAATAATATAATAAGAAAACCTCAGTTTGCAACATCAAGCAGCAGAACGAGCTGTTTTTAACGTCTAAAAATGAACTGAAGAGAATGAGACCGGAAGTCTCCAGCCAAAATAATTCAAATGGCTGCGCCCGCTCGTCCGCGGAGAATAAGGTGAATACTGTACATACATTACTGTTCAAATGTTTAAGATTTTGAAATAAATCAGTACTACTAATAAGCTTCATTTGATCAGTACATATTATTATATCATTTTCTTATTACTATACACTCTCAGAAATAAAGGTACGTGAGCTGTCACTGGGGTGGTACCTTTTCAAAAGGTACACGATTGTTCTTAAAGTGTACATATTGGTACCTTAAAAGTATATATTAGTACCTAAACATTTTTAGAGGAACACTTTTGTACTTTTTAGGTACTAATATGTACCCTTGAGGTATTAATATGGACCTTTAAGGTACAAATTTGTACCTTTTGAAAAGGTACCACCCCAGTGACAGCTCATGTACCTTATTTCTGAGACCATTTTTAAATTAAATTAACACTGGTCATTTTTGTTGAAGTCAAACTGTTAGAACGAAGTAAATATTCAGTTCATTTCAAACTGAATATTTATATCAAATTTTTTGTGCTGCAGAGATGTAATATGATCAAATCGAATGCTTGATTAGTTAACGAAGCATGGTCTGCTGCCTTTGATCATTTGAAAGGAATGCAGAGTAAAGTTATGGACACCAAACTCAGTTTGTTTAGCTCCAGCTGTAAGGTGCGTGTCTCAGCTTGGCCCAATAGTTTTGTTGCTGACATTTAGGAATGTCTTCATTCATCCTCATCTAGCTAGGCCCTTGGGCATCCCCTTTTTTTTATTTCCCATGGTGCTCCTGTAAACCAAATTCTCAAGCCCAGAAAAGCACAGGAGAGAACTGCATCTGTCAATACATCATCATGAGAGCCAGTTGGCAGCACACACAGCAGAGATCAGCAAGTGAGTGTCAGCATGTTTGTTTTTTTTACCTTTTGATTCAGTCTAAGGATCAGTCGAGAGTCTTAATATTACTATGCCACATACCGAACACATAAATAACTCAAAGGTAAACCTGTTTTTTTTTTCTTTTCAGATGACATGTTTTTTGTGGTATTGAGTTATATCTTTTTGTTTTTGTTGGCACAGCACTTCTATACTACCTGAAAAGGTTCATTCCTTTGGACTAAATTGTAATAGCTTGTTATTTTGAGCTAAAAAATAATAGTAAAATAACTATGTTGAAAAAAAAAAACCAAATTATAGACAAAATGTGTTTGAATTTAAGTGCAAGTAAGCCGTTTGTTCTACTCAAAAATAAATATCAGAGTGATTACAGGAATAAATATGGCACTTTTAATGTAGTTCAGTTAATGTGGTTTATTTAAATGTATTCATTTATTTAAATGTATTTATTTATATTGTAGTAAAATCATAAAACAAAAAGTTTGTTAAAATATAGTGTTTGTGTATTTTGTCTTATAAAAGGTCTTTATATTAGAGCAGCAGTGAATGCTAAAATCACAACTATGCTGATATTCAAATTGTATAATTTTAACATAAAAAGTGACAAAAGCATACAGATCTTTCTTAAAGGTGAAATCTAACACTTAAACAAAGTCAAGAAATTGCCATAAATGACCATAAATGAATCTGCCAATACGAAAACTAAAATAAAACAATTAAAACAAACAAAAATGACAAAAGCTAATATAATTGTTACAATAAAACTTATAATCTTAATACATTCATTCATCCATTTTCCTTTGGCTTGGTCCCTTTATTCATCAGGGGGTCGCCACAGCAGAATAAACCGCCAACTCATCCAGCATATGTTTTACACAGCGCATGCCCTTCTAGCTGCAACCCATCACTGGGAAAAATCCATACACACTCATCCACACACATACACTACGGCCAATTTAGTTTATTCAATTCACCTATAGCGTATGTCTGTGGACTGTTAGCAAACCGGAGCGCTCAGGCAATCCCATGCCAACATGAGGAGAACATGCAAACTCCACACAGAATCACCAACGGGCCCAGCCAGGGCTCAGACAAGCTACCTTCTTGCTGTGAAGCGACAGTGCTAACCACTGAGCCACAGTGTCACATCTGAATACATAAATACACAAATTTATAATAATTTATTATAGTATTATAATAACACTTTAGAATGTTATTGAATAGTTTACATACTTTTTTACATAATAATTTTAATAAGTAATTGTATGTTTTATTAATAACAATAACAACAACAACAACAACAACAACAACAACAACAGCAGCAACAGACTTTAGAAGTGAAATGTGGTCAGACTGTATTGTCTATGGTTAGGTGAGCTGAAACCAGTTGTGCTGTTATCACTTTATCTCTCTTTTCTACCCCTGCTATTAGTCACCTTGCTTCGCTTTAAAGAAAAGGCCTGCCTGCTCAGGAAATAAAGATCTGATAAAATGAAAAGGTCATTACTTCTAAATTACAGAAAATTGCAACTTAGCTACTATACTACTGAATTACGCAGAAGGGAACCCAGATGAAGAAACACATGTTGCCAGACTTAATGTGTGGCAATGCAATTTTAGTGGCAAAAAAAGTCAATTTAAGCTTTGTATAGTCAGTGATTAAAGTACAAGGCAATTAAGGAAATTAGATATTGCTTTTTCCTAATTAAGAAAATGTTTTCAAGGTTTACACAGTTACTCACCCATAAGTGATTTTCATTCCTACGGTTCAAAATTGTTATGGGTCCTTACTCTTTTAATGCCACTTGCAGTCTGAAAGATTAGGACTAAATGTTTGCACAATGTTTAACATTTAATACATTAGATGATAGCAGTTAATGCTGACCTTGAATATAAGTATGAGTGTATTTGAAAGACGAAGGCACTGCATTTATCTGCGAGGGTTATGAATCAGGGGGGGTTACACTATAATAGCTGTCATTTAAGTGATCCTTTGTTATGGAACCTCTTTCCATATATGAAGACAATTTAGCTTCATTTCTAATCTCTCTTTGCTATAATACTATTTCAAATATATTTAGTTAAAATTGCTTGAAATGTTGTCTATCACCCTCAGTCTTCTACTAATGTATCCTTTCAGAAATAAAAGTATACAAAACTTTGAAAAGGTACCAGCTTAGTGACAGCTTTGTATTTATTTATTTATTTTTTCTGAGAGGAAGGTTTCTGGGTGTTCAAGCAGCATTACTGTCAATTCCAGACAGAATTCTATCAGCTTAATTTAAGAAGAGGTTCAAAAACACCATTGATTTTATTTCAGGAAATACTACTTAAAGAGGGAAGTGTCAAACGTGAAAGCTTTCAAGGAGTTTCAAGGTGGACACCAGATGAATCTGAGACTCATCCAGGTGATGTTACAAAAATAGATAGCCTACCTTTCACATTTACGGATGAAGCATTTAAATTTACTACCTTGCTTGACAATGCTATTTGTAGCTGCTGTAAATCATCATGGTATAAAGTCGACTGTTAGTAGAACTATAAATCTAGAGACATTAACAAAGTAAGAGTAAATACAATATTGGCTTTATCCTTGAATCAAGTCTTCATACCATCTTGTGAGGCCACTGTGAAAAAGAGTTTAATATGACAACAAACTAAAGAATTGACAGCTACCTGATGTCTTCTAAGTGCTTTTAAAGAACATAAGTGATAGGGAAGATTTTCTGCTAGTACCTTTCTCTGTGTTTCCACTTCGTAATGTGAATACAAATGAGGTGAACAGTTAAAAGTGAGGTGGAATTTTTCCAATATGCCTCAGGTGGTGCTTCCTTTAGTGTGGTGAATGATATCCAGACACTGATACATTGCACCAGATCAGTGCTATACAAATCATTATATTCATCCCCCAACTAATCATATTGATTTTTTTCTTTTCTACAATTTTCCACATTTCTATCCCCTGGTTATAAATCTTCATATGCCATAGGGCAAAGAAATGCAGGTTGTGTCTGGTATTTTTACAAGGCTCTGACAAATCAGGGTACACATATGAACAATAGTGTACTGCTCCTTGGATGCAAAACACTGTTGTCATGACAATGATGTGGAAGCAAAATCCATTACAAAGCATGATTTATTAATCTGTCCTCACTTTAAAATAAATAGGCCAATTGAATGTCCCCCACACACACTTTTACACTAATTTTACTAAATGACCACATTGAGCTTTAATTGCAAATTTTGAGAGGAAAATAATTACTACTTACTTTCTTTATACCTATGAGACTGCTTTTGCTAGGCGGTGAGTACAGTGGGGTTTCTCAAAACAGCTTTGACCTTCTTTTGGGATTTGCTGTGCTATTCTGGAATATGATGGCTTGGTGACAATGTCCAGCCCCTCTGGCGAGAGATTGACAGCTTTAGTGTGTGTGTGTGTGTGTGTGTGTGTGTGTGTGTGTGTGTGTGT
>CAIGQZ010032451.1:7388015-7400488 GCA_903798205.1 Danio tinwini | reverse complement strand
ATTATTATTATTATTATTATTATTATTATTATTATTATTATTATTATATTATATAGTATATATATGCAAAAATGTTCTAACCAACAGGCCCATGTCATATACAGTACAGATACTTAATAAATAACCCATAAAAAAGCATTAAAAGCATTAACGTATGCTTTATTTTTTTTTGTTTGTTTGTTTTCACAAGCTTTGAAGACGTAAGGCAAATTCCGCTTTTAAATAATAGGTCACCTATAGCTTTCGTCATGAGGCTGTGTTAAATGTTTTGTTTTATTTTTAATCATTCCAAGTTTAAATGTTAGAATGTTCTTAACGAATAGGGCATAGGGGGGGGGGGGGGGTAAGTGGGAATAAAACACAGCCAGGAACTATGTTTTTTACAGTTCCAGAGGTGTAGTTGCAAGTGCACAAGTTTGCCACTTAGTTTGCGAATGTTCGTTAAAACGATGGTTTTGGGAAATGCCAAATCAACGAATAGTTTGTAACGATGGAACTTGCGACCTTAGTTGGCTAACAATGGTTTTGGGAAACGCACCCCAAGTTTTAACCCAAATATCCAGTCAAAGCACCATGCATCCCGCCATTATTAATATTAGCTAAATATTATTGTTATTATTATACATTAGCGGACATAATGCGCTTTTTTAAACAAGCTGATTTTTTTCTTTCTCTGCATGCGTGTAGAAATGAACATAGAAAATCAACAGACGATAAATAATATGCGGCTCACTTTGCGTGCGTTTATGCCATTTATTTAATTCATAACTGCCACTAGTTCTGAGTGCATGAGAGTGTTTTACATGTAATGGCAGTTGGTCAAATATTTGTAACATAGCCTGTTATAAATAATAATTAGCCTACTGAGAAAGTTATATAACAAGGTGAAGTGCTCCACCGGCACAATAATCTTAATATTATTTTGTATTGTATGCTGTGCCGCGGTTTTCATATGTGCACATGTTTAAGATTTGAGGTAATAACCTCTCCATGATGGTCAAAGAAATCGACAAATCAAAACATTGCACAAATCGAAACATTATTTTCACCCCAACGCAATTTAATAGGGCACTAAAGAGGCTAACTAATTTTTATATTTGATTTTGCAGCCTAGGGCTATACTTCTCACCATGTATCTAAAACAAACAGTATAGTGTAAAAGCATGTTTATTACTAAGATAACTAAAACAAAATTATATTTTAATTGAACACATCACATCACATAAGTTACACATACAGAACCGTCTATCTAGTATTGTGAAAAGGCAAAGCTGAAAATCTGTGGATAAAGCACCACCCATCGGTCAAAAGCTGCTGGCGCACCAAATACCGGCGCCGCAGCGGTATGAACAGCGGCAAAGGGAACAAATTGAAGTAGTGACATCTGTAGATTGTGTCAAAGCAGCTTAACATAGAAGTTCAAGTAAATTGAAACTGTGCCTGGCCAGTTTTCAGAGTTGAAATTCAGTTTAGTTAATTTCAGTGTGGTTTAATTTTCACTGCTGAAAGTCCAAACACTGAAGAGCAAGTCCATCGATGTGACAAGACAGTCAGACTGATAAAACTAAAAACTGAACAAGTAGTTTTAAATTTCAATTCTGATCTGAGAAAGTTACCATTTAATACAATGATCTGTTATCTATAATTTAATATCTCGAAACATTGACTTAGATCTGTTTTGTATAAAGGGCTAAAGAAATAATAGTGACTTGAAATTACCTAAGCAGCACATAGTAGACATTTCAGCAACAGATGGTCAGTACAGTTCAAATAACAAATAATAATAAAAAAAAATTGTAAGTCTGGAATCTAGGAACAATTAAGTCTCATGTAACCCGTGGGTGGTAGCACTTTATAATAACTACACACTATGAATCATTTATTAAGCATTAGCAAATAGTTCATTCATTATTTGTTCATTTATTTATTTGTATGTATTAGCTCTACATTAATGGACATTAGTAAGCAGTTTATAAATACAGCTACAAATGCCTGTATTCCTGACTTGTAAACACATGTACAATGTGCTTAATCGTTGTATTTTCATACTTTGTTAATGATTTTTTTTTGTTACTAAATTAAGTAATGCATTATTTACAATTCATAACATGTATATATCTTATTATTTAGGGATTATAATAGTTACTGTGTATGCTAATAAATGCTTTATTAACAAACCTTCATACAGTTTTGTGACCTAATCTGAAGTGAGGACGATTTGTGCTTTATAAATTAAAATGAAAGGCTCAGTTATATTCTAAACAGGAAAAAAAGAGAAAATAAACAACTTTAGTCATTTATTCATTTCAAGATACACACACACAAAAAAAAAAAGAAAAATAAATCTTTGCAATCTTATCTTTAAAAAAATCACTGTACAGTTTAGACATCACTAAATAACATTGAAATGTTGTATCATAATATATTGTTCAATTATTATCCGATTTGATGTTCTATTTGGACACTCCTGTTATTCAACACTGTTTAAACTTTATAGTATTTTTTTGATTAGTTTGCAAAGATTTATTGTTCGTTTGATACTAAGCCTTTAATTGTAATTTACAGCTCAGGAGACAGACACACTGAGTTTAAAGAGCCCCTATTATGGGTTTTTGAAAATGACCTTCCATGTAGTGTGTAACACAGCTCTTAGTGAAGTGAAATATCCAGCTAAAGCTTAAATCTGAAAGTGGACAGTTTTTAAAACTATTGATTCATCTATAAAAGAGTCGACTCATAGTGGTTTAAATGAATCGTCTTCATAACGAATCTTCAGCTGTTTCGTTGTTACGTCGTCGCGAAACATAATGGTTGCGCGCGCAGACCCTGCAAAATTCAAACCTGCGGCCCCGCCCACTAACACAGCAGCAAAACGCTCATGAAGACGCTGTGCTTACCTGGATATTGTTGGAAGTGTGAGGGAGTCGTATAGAAATCTGCACGCTTACAATGGGTGATCTATCACTACACAGCTCATGCATTAGTTTCTGCCTGACACCAGGGGTGCGGGCAAAATAAGGACAAAATAATAGGTACACCGGTAAGCTGCTGAACGCTGGGCTTCGGGCTGTTGAGCAGCACTGAAAAGGCTTGCGAATGGAGAGCGGGAGCCCGCAGAGATAGCTTGTCAGAGGACAGAGGACGCTACAACCTCCCGCCTGGGGATGTGATCATTTAGAAAAGCAGAGTACAGGTAAGCACTTAAAACATATAGCAGTTCACGGACGAGGTGCCACAGCAATGATTGCAAATAGAAATGATCTACATGTTTTGTTACTAGTAACCGCGTGTAGTGTATCAGGTTAACTCTTTATATTCTCATATCATGTCTAATGCAACGTTGTAAACGCGACGCGTGCTGCTTTGTTTACAGATTTAAATGCTTTCGTGAGCTCGTTTCACTGCCATTTGTCGTTGCTATGGCCACCGTTAGCTGATCCTGCACACGTGCAGCGGTCAAGGTTCAGAATTTAGCTTTTGCTGCTGTGTGGATTAAGACTGAATGTATGTCATGCATATGCTAGTGTTTAACTGCACTGCTTTCGGCGCTGAGGTGTCTGAATAACACTGTTGAGAACCGGGTACTGTTTACTGTGGTGTTAGTAAGTTTACTTTGAAGCGTGTTTCGAGCGTCCGCTGCGATCCAATGTTGGCGACCTGCAGCCGCGGGCTTGATAGACCACGCTGGCCATATTACTGTCTCGCGCTGAACGCTGTCGACCAATGGCAACAGGCTGTCATCGGTCCAATCAGCGCAGATTAGCTTCGCGCTAAGCAGGGGTTTGGGAACAAATGAATCGCTGAACGATTCATATGGGAATCGCTGGGATAATTAGGTAAAAATAAATGCAGATTATAAGACCATGAACGTGCTTTTTGACCTTGCATACATATCAGTATGTTGTTGGAGACCCTTAAAACCGAAATATGACCCTTTTCAATGTGTAATAGGGGCTCTTTAAAACTACATTAAAATACATCTCTTTGCATTAGCATACACATAAAACACAAATGCTTTGGAGTTTCAAATCTTCTAAAGGATTGTTATGCTGCATTAATTAGGAGCCGGAGCTGAAAGCACTTCCCAAAAGACAATGTAGTTTGAATGGCATCTACGCTTATATTAGTGTGTTTTTTCTTATCCCTAGGTCTAAATAATCCTGGACCAGGCCATATCCTGAGCAAATGCTTTGTCATGGAGGAGTGGAGAGCGTGAGACTGATTGCTGAAAGACCAACAGTGACAGACGAGTCACTCTGCATTGATCCCATTGGTCAACCTGAACACCCGCTGGTGACCTACACACACATGCAGTTTCTTCACAATGGGCGTTCAGCATTCTTTAGCCTCCTTCGCCTAGACTGCAGCTCTGCATAAGAAGTTTGGCCAGAAGAGAAAATTCTCTTCACTTTCGTCAATTCCATTAAAAATTTGTTCTTCGCCACTAGCTTGCTTGGTTCGCGAATTGTGCTGCGCATCAATGGATTTGTTCTTCAGTGTTTGGACTTTCAACATTGAAAATTAACCCACACTGAATTGAACTAAGCTGATCTTCAACTCTGAAAACTGGACTGACATGGTTTCAATTAACTAGAACTTCTAAGCTAAGCTGTTTTGATGCAATCTGCATGAAAAAAATGCTATAGAAATAAAGAAAATTTGAATTAAATTGAACATAAGGCATTTATAAAGCATAAATAGTCCTCACTTTAGATCACAAACTGGATGAAGTTGAGTTAATAAAGCATTTAATAACATACAAAGTAACTATTAATATATGGCTGAATAATAAGATATACATTTAAAAAGTTTAATAATCATTTGCTTGCATATTCTGAATCAACAAAATACCACCACTATTCTTAAATAACTGCATTGTAAATAATGCAATACTTAATTTAGTAATGAAACATTAATTATTAACATTATACTTATAAATCTATATTACAGGATTTACAGCTGTATTTATAAACTGCTTACAAATGTCTTACAATGTAGAGTTAATGCTTAATAAATTGTGAATTAACTATTTGCTAATAATGCTTAATACATGATTCGTAATGTATAGTTATTAAAGTGTTACCAACTCTTTTTTTTGTGTCCTTAGAAGCATAAAAAACATGTCTGTTAATTGATACACTCTTTTGGATGTTATGCATGTTCTTGTCTTCTCTTGTTCATATGTTTTACCTCATCAGCAGAACAGATGGTTATATTGTTATAGTTGTAACAGTTGGGAATGACAGTGCTATCATTTATCAGAATAGTCACTGGATGCAGTCATTCCCAAGATAATTATTAGCAAAATGAATCACTCTACAGCTATGTGACATCACCGAAACCAGTTCTACAACATTGTACATGTATGTGTGATATTGTTTGAGAAACAGTCATAATTTACAGTTTTTAGGTCTTCCATGATAGTTAAGTACTGAGATATGCCGTTTTATCAAAGGATCCAGAATTACCTGATACAGAATCAAAAGTAGTTCTGTACTTATCAAATCATGATTGACATGACTATATTTTTTTAAATAATTAAATCCATGACTATTTGTTGATTTGTGGATTTTTAACAGAAATAAACTGGGATTTCAGAAACAGTAAACATAAACAGTTTAATAAAAACAGTAAACATCATGACACAAACATTACTAATTAGATTCATCTGTGGTGATTGAAAATTGTTTATCCTTATGATTTTAATGATTTAAAATGATCTTTAAAGTCCAATTTTATATTATGACTTTTTAAAATAAACACTTTGTTATGAAGTATATAATTGTGGTTGTTTTAAACAGCCTTTTTTGCAATTAATATTATATTATTTACAAAGACTCTATTAAACTCATAAACTCATATGTAAGCCAGTTTATATATTCATTCATTTTCAGCTTAGTCCCGAAATTATTTTTATTCCGGGGTTGCTACAGCGGAATGAACTGCCATCTTATCCAGCATGTTTTACACAGCAGATGCCCTTCCAGCTGCAACCCATCACTGGGAAACATCCATACACACTCATTCACGATGGACAATTTAGCTTACCTAATTCACCTGTAATGCATGTCTTTGCAGGGAGAACATGCAAACTCCACACAGAAACGCCAACTGACCCAGCTGAGGCTCGAACCAGCGCCCTTCTTGCTGTGAGGCGACTGCACTAACTACTGTGCCACTGCGTCGCCCAGTTTTTATATATGTTTTAAATTAACACTTGATCACATTATTAACACTTGGGTCATGTTAACTAACAAACTCTTTAGCAGGGACTCACATTAAATATGACAAGAATCTGGTCACTCAAAATACATTGTATTTTAACCCTGGATGACATAAAACTGGCTTAAAGATCACAGGTAGCTGTTGCTTGCTCAATAAAGCCACCATAAGACATTTAAACATCAAAGGGCTTAAAGTATCTTTATATCACAGAGCTTTTTATTAAATTTGACAAGGTATATACAGTAGGGACCTCAGAATAATCTGTATATACTTACCATTAAACTGCTAAAATGTCCTGCTTTGTTTTCTTTCTTTCATTAGTATACACTTTAAAAGGTTAATGACTAAATATTAAATACCAGGATAATATTAACAATTAAAAACATGATAGCTGATAAAATAAAATTTCACAAACAAACAAAGAATAAATAAATAAATAAATAAACAGAAAGTAACAGTTTAGATAATATATAGCTATATTTTGTGTTTGTTTTCTGAAAATAAATGATAGTACTTTGTCTTAAAAATATATATAACCTAATATATAACCTACTGTAAACATTTGCCCTGTAAATTATCAGTAACACCCTGTTACAATTGCCAGTAATGTACCTTCATTTTAAAGTCTGTTGCTCTAAAAATACATGCACTAAATTAAAACTTAACTCATTACATTTACAGAATAGACTACCTCAATCTGGCCAACTGCTGTTGGAGTTGAAATGTTTATAATGTCCTATTTGCTTAACATAAGCATATTTATAGCGATAACTTCTTTTGGTTATTTCAAAACATTCAGTTTAACCCAAATCTCTTGTAGCTGGAATTAAAATAGAAAAATCTCACTGTGTCAGCAACACAACTGTCTTTAAATTAAGAAACATGCAGCATAACATCAGGTTTTTTATCTTCATCTTTGATAGAAACACTGGCTATACTCTCCTCCACAAGGGTGACATACAATAGAAGAAAATTGACTCAGGTTTTAAAGAAAAAAAATATATATACACGTTATTTTTCTTGATTTTACAGAAAAATCCTGACAGGTGGGTTGCCAGTCATGTTTTTTATTTACAGTTCTGTAGTTTACATTAACAGTATGTTACTTTTAAAATTCATTTTTACACTGTTTTTACATCTCAAACCATTAAACCTTGCAGCAAAATCCTCAGTTTTAAATGGAACATTTCCATGTGCCCACACTACTTAGCGCTCAAGCAACAGTGAAACACAGCTGAAGATGAGTTAAATGGTAGAGAATTAACAAATCCTGTTTACAAAAAGAAAACAAAATATAAAAAGACTATAATTGACTTGTCAAAGCTTTGTAATGAAATAAACTGAAGTATAACAAATTATTAAATCACTTAAAACATCAGCAGATTAAACCACAAACAGCATCACCAGCCGTACTTATTACTAGTCTGTTTAATCACGTTTAACATCCACAAAAGTCTTTCTTGATATTAAACTTTACATTTAAAGTCACCTTTGTGGAGACAAGTGTTTGCTTTAGGTTGGCCAGCCCTTCTTGGTATTCATTTATTTGGGCTGCTGTAACTATTAATAGGGGTTTGAAACGTTAATTAAGGCAAACAAGCCAAACAAAAACATCAACAAATAACTGATCTATATGCTGATCTTGTTTTAAGTGAGGTAGAACCTGTCTTGAAATTCTATAGTCACATGTAATCCAATGTTTAATCCATTACTAAAGTAATGTAAAAACACTTTCATCTGCCACATATTTATGGCAAAAAAAAAATAAATAAAGTTTGGTTTAAATTATGCTCAGACAACAATAAATCTATATTCCTCAACAAAATAAACAAACAGGATACTATGTGACAAAAAAAAAATAATAATAATTATTATTATTAATATATATTTATATATAATTATAAATATATTAATTTATAATAATTTATAAATTATTAATATATTTCCTGCTACTCATTGATAACAAAAAGGTATGAAAGTGTCACACTGGTAGACAAAGAGATGTTTTTTTTTTTTTTTTAACAATGCTTATTCAAGGCAAGTTCAAAGATCACACAAAGTATGGCAGGGAGTTGTGTGTGTACTAGCAGTCTCCGCTCACTGTACTGAAGGTGTAAACAAGGGGTGTTGGTCTGCTCGCTAGTAGCAGCTTGCTGTAAACACAGGGAGCATAAAGAAACAGTTCATCAATGGGGTAGTAGATCTTGGACACAACACACATATAAGCTGTCCTATTACCAGTGAGAAGGATTGTGGAGTATAGCAAACAGTCTTCCGTTGGTGAGAATTAGGCACACAATTCATGTAAGTGAATCCAGATCTTCTAGTCAATGCCATATAAATAAAATCACTTCCCTTTATCAGTGCGAAGAACTCGAAGACTCAGAAGGAACATCCATGGAAAAATAGGAGAAGATGAAGGCACTTGGAAGAAGACAACCATCAGACTTCAATACCAGCCATGGAATGAATGGATAGGGTGAGTATTTATATTGTCCTTAATGAGGGGGAGACAGGTGCAGATCATTAGAACTCCGGTGAGGGTTCTTGGGATTGGATGGGTAAAGTTTGAGGTGGTGATTGGGTGAGCAGGAACGAGCCTGGGATGTGACACAGAGTAGAAAATAGCAAAATATTTCATATAATCAATCACACGACTAGGCTTTAGTAAACCTAGCACAGTAAGAGCAAGACTGAATTATATTTATTATAATAAAAATGTTATATAAACTCTTAGTTACAGCACACAGAGAAAACTAAAGTTAAAATGTCAAGGGTGAAAAGCCCAACTAAAGCACTCACTGACCTTCATTATAGTGACACCAAACACAATAAAACCCCTAAACCTCTAAACCCCTAAAGAACTGTATAGAAGTCAAAGCGGTCAGTAATAAGTGAATCTGCTCAAACTGTGAAGTTTTATGATCCTCTGCTGAGGCTAAATGTGTTTTATTTTAGTTTTTATTTTATTTAATGCTGTAACTGAAGTCACTTTTTAAGTTTATTGCTTCTCTTTCCTTTAGTGATTGTAATTATTAACAGTAAGTGTTCATCGGTGTCTGAATTCACTCATTTGTGTTCATTAACTCTGTCAAGTGAACTATATTAGTGAACTAGTGACAGGGGCACAAAGTGTGATTTCAAACACAGACTTTGAGTGTCGACTCTGATCTCTGTAAAGTTACAGTTTATACTTTCTAATAAACAACAAGATTACCCGGAATGCACTGTTTTTTTACAGCAAAGTTTTACAGTGTACAGATATGGCTACTGAGAATGTGCAAGTGATCTAAAGTGGTGTCGCACACCACTGCAGAAAACTGCAGCACAGCACAACATGGTCTAACACAAAAAATACATGGCCAGCAGGGGCAGTTATGTAACATAGTGAACACTCTGAACTTATATACTGTAGCAGCCAGAGCAGATCTATGAAACTGTGTTGAGCCTACAAAAGTGGACACGTAATTTGTAAAGTTTTATGTATTTCTGTTGTATTCATATGTGAATACAAACATGAATTCATTATCTGCAACAAAAAAAAAAAAAAAAGAAAACCAGCAGCTCGAGGCATCGATGAATCGAGCTGAATCGAGTGCTCTTTTGCCCGGTCTCTCACACACAAATGCATGCATCTAAACACACCTTTTAAATTTGTCAAAGTAGCCACATCTGTAGCTCTCAACGTCACACAATCTGTGAATTTATTTGGTTATATACAGGTTTGTAAAATATATAAATAAATAAATAAATAAATAAATAAATAAAGTGTCTGATTATTTTAGAGAGATGATTTCAGTTATCAAAATGACATTTTTTGTGATGAAATTGGTTGACCCATGCAACAAAATGTTTGTTTGTAAATATATCCAATCTTATTACTTGAATGTTTTTAGAGTTCTGTGCTGTTTTGTCATGGACAGGTTATGACTATATCTCTGCAGTGTGCGAGATCAAGGGTCGCAGTTTGTGGTTTGCAGTTCTTATGCTGCACATGAGTCCAGCACTTTTATCAGATACAAGACAATTGAGCCCAGCTGAATTTTTGCTTCAGAAATATTTGTTAAATAAGTTTGTATAAATACTGTAGTTACTGCACTCATTGGAAAAAAAGTTTAATATTTGTGCTTTTTTTATCTCTCAATCTCACTTTCCTTCAGCTTAGTCTCTGCTTTATCAATGGTTGCTACAGCAAAATGAACTGCCAGTGTTTCTGGCATATGTTTAACAGGCGATCCCAAGGAGAACATGCAATTTCTGCACAATCTCTGGCCCAGCTGAGACTCTAACTACTAACCTTCTTGATGTGAGGCGAGCTGAGCTTCTTGATGTGCTAGCCCCTGTATCAGTTCAAGCATTTGAAAATTATTTTAACTACTTTTCTCAGTAATTGTAAGTGAAAAATTATACATTGTAATGATTTTTGAGTACATGAAAATTGCAGAAGTTTTTGTAAAAAAAAGAGAGGTTTCATGTGCTTTCATGTTCTCAAAAATAGATGTACAATGACTTACACAACAGCTTCAAATGTATGCACAACTTAATTTATGCAATAACTATATATGATAAATATTATGAGCCAAATTATCAGGAGTAAGTATAAATGATAAAGACTTTGCAAGTTTGCACCCTCCAATGTTTATGTTTTCTATGAATCTTTGATTTAACATGTATTAAACATGAGTGGAATTTGCACCACAGTGCCCCCACACCTTGATGCTCATGACAAGATCTTCATTGACGTGAATTGTCTCTGTCATGCACAAATGAATAATATTTTTTTGCAATTTTACACATAATAATCCACAATGATCACATTACACAAAACTGAAATCATATGTCAAAATAACACATTGTCAATATTTGATGAGACCCTGAAATATGTAAAAACAAAATCACATTTTCAGGGGAGTATGTCTTTTTAAGATAAGCCAAGCTCTCCCATTGTTCACACCCTGAACTAGATAATGATCGAAAGTGAGCACCGGGTGTAAGCTCTCTTGTCTTTTGTGATCTGATCAATCTTAATGCATCTACGTAAATACCATGTGTAAACAGGCCTAGGTTCTAGTACAAAGCCAGTGGTGTCCCTTGTCCTCAGCTTTAGGTGACGCTAAACCATGTGGTTTCCTGCTGTTATAAGTTATAGCTGTTTTCTTCTGGAAGGCAGGTCTGCTTTTAGCAGAGCATTTTTAAATCTTGTGAGTCTTCACAGAAACCCAGTTGACTTTCATCTCTGCTTGACCATCCCTTTACACCGCAACCTTCTGAGACCAGTGCTCCTGGGCTTTGCCACATTGACTTCCCCCTCTGGAGTATGGGTTCTTTCAAACAGCCGATCTGCTATTTAATCACTCATTGAGTGATCTGTTTTATTCTGTTTAAACACCCTTGTTAGAGGTTAGCAATAAAAATGGCTTGGTCAGATTGTTAATGGTGTGTGTTGTGGTTCAGCTTTGTTAAATGATATCCTGGAGTGCGGTAACTGCACAGTTATCAAAGTCTGGATCTGAGAGAAGATAATTCAACTTATCAGATTGCCTGTGATGAGGGACTGTACGCAGCTCATGCCACACATCAAAGCTGCGTTCTGATCTTGCTCAGACTGTGGAGGTATATTTCAGTAAACAGACTGGGCTTGAAAGGATTTTTGCTCCCAGTTCGGCACACGCCATACGATGAGTGAATTCTGTTTGCAAGCCACATAGTGAGCAATGTGGGGATAAACTGACTTATTTATCGGTGAGGCTTTCAATTCCCCATGGGGTCAAAAATCTAAAATGAATAAAAAAAACCAAAACTTAATTTAACTTTTTTGACATCCAAATTAAGAAAATATTTGAATCTGTGCTATATTTTGACACATTTAAAGTCATCAGTACCTTTATGTACTGCAAGAAAAAGAATGAAAATCATTATTCACTGAAAATATAATCAATATAGTTCACAAAACATATATGAACCATTTTCAGATCAGACTGATCTGGTTCACAAGATTGTCTCACTGACATAGAATTAAATGGACAGCATGAATAATGGTTATTAAAATAATAAAATAACAAGTATGACTGTAAAATAAGTATAGTTTGATACTGAATATGGCTTGTTAAATTTGAATAATAAAAAGTCAATACTGCCAAAGTTGACATTATAGCTTCAAAAGATGTTTTACTTGCTAGAGCTGAAAACAAACAAACAAACAAACAAACAAACAAACAAACAAACAAACAAACAAACAAACAAACAAA
>CAIGQZ010032451.1:7226322-7238734 GCA_903798205.1 Danio tinwini | reverse complement strand
TTATTTTATTTTATTTTATTTTATTTTATTTTATTTTATTTTATTTTGTTTAGCCCATGTACTAAATATTGCCATCCTAATTGTGGATTTGAGGCCACAATTAATTTAATTTGAGGCCACAATTTTTATTTGCAGACTTTATTGTTATTAAATCACTTGTGCTAGTGTATTTTTTGCATGCCTTTTATCAAATAAAAACCTCAAGCAAGAGCAATTGTGTCTCTTTGTGTGTGTAAGAGTGTGTATATGTGTGTGTATGCATGCAATTGTGCATTTTTCCCCCTCTAGCACTAATTATGCAATTCTCCAAAAAATTGCATCAAAACGTGTGATGAAATTCTAGCTGTCAATGAGTTTAGTCTGATTGTTTCACCAAAGGCTGTGACTATGAACAGTGTGCTGTGAAACAATGCATAAATTCTATCGGCCTTAACAACCTAACAAAAAATTAACTTTTTTTGGGGTTTCATTAAGCACTTTCACAGTTGAAACACAAACAGGCAATTCTTCAGTTTGAGGGCACACTTCTGTTGGTAATGAACAGCACACAGCCACTCCAGAGGCTCTGTCTCACTCAGACAGGGCTTTTATAAACTTCAGCCTGACAGAGAGCCACGTACTACTCATTGTAACAGAAAACAGTGCCTCTCTGTTCATCATTTATTCTGCTCTGTGTATGTTAAACCTCAAGACTTCTAGCGGCATTGTGACTTCAGACACCCCTGGTGACAAAAAGAAATGATTTGTCAGGCTCGCTTTACAGGGGAGAGAACTCAGAACTCCGGAAGGCCTCGTTGATTATGTCCGACATTAATTATACAAACAGGGGAGATATTAATTCGAAACTGTTCATTATTCCAAATGGGTTTGGGAAATAAATAGCCCTGCAGTTCAGGTGTTTTACATTCATCTCGGTTCTGTTGAAATGTAGGAGTACAGTAGCCGTTGGCTTCCCCCAGAATAGATTTGATTAACTCCTTTCTCTTTTTGCAGTGGGAGGAAATTAGCGGCGTGGATGAGCACTACACACCCATCCGGACTTTCCAGGTGTGCAACGTGATGGAATACAGCCAGAACAACTGGTTGAGGACCAACTGGATTCCTCGCAATTCTGCACAGAAAATCTATGTGGAGCTCAAGTTTACCCTAAGAGACTGCAACAGTATTCCCATGGTCCTGACCTGCAAAGAAACATTCAACCTACACTATCTGGAGACAGAAGAAGACCAGGGAAATAAGTTCCGTGAGCACCAGTTTTCCAAAATAGATACAATCGCCGCCGATGAGAGCTTTACTCAGATGGACCTAGGTGACCGCATTCTAAAGTTAAACACAGAGGTCCGTGAGGTGGGGCCCATGACTAAGAAGGGCTTCTACCTGGCTTTTCAGGACGTGGGAGCCTGTGTGGCCCTAGTGTCAGTGAGGGTGTACTTTAAAAAATGCCCTTTCACGGTAAGGAACCTGGCTATGTTTCCTGATACGGTTCCCACAGACTCTCAGTCGCTGGTGGAAGTTAGGGGCTCCTGCGTCAACAATTCCAAGGAGGAGGATCCACCGAAGATGTACTGCAGTACTGAGGGAGAGTGGCTGGTGCCTATTGGGAAATGCCTGTGCAACATAGGCTACGAGGAGCGAGGAGTCGCTTGCCAAGGTACAGTTTTTCTCTCACACTCACACTTTTATCCTTACAGTGCCTTTTTCATTTCACGGCCCATTTTCTTCCTTTCATCAGCGTAATGTACTTGCACCGGCTCTGTAGACAGCAGCTCTAAATGGGACAACCGAGTGTGTCCCTGGAAAACTATTCATTTGTTTATGCTGCTCATTGTCTGTAATAGCAGAGCGTTTGGCTCACTATGGAAATGTTTCTAAACTCCATGGCGAGTTGAGTATCTGTCCCGCGCTCAGAGTGCAAATGGATTTTTCCCAGATACGGACACACCTCTGATCTGTCAGAGGTGCTCTGGAGAGAGGAATATGAGAGCTCTGTGCAACTGAGGACAGAGCAGATCTGTGATGCAGACCCCCTCAAAGGGCAGCTTGAAGCAGTTAAGCTTGTGAAACACTTCTCTGCATCACCTCATCAGACGCACAAATAGATGTCCGTTAGTTTGAAGAGGAATAAGTGCGTGTGTGTTTGATGTGAAGTATGTGAGACTTCCATAGCTTTGTGAACTTTTTTCTTTAGAGTCTAAAGTCACAGATTCTTTTCATGTACTTATATTTAAACATTTTGAACTGCTGTAAAGATGTTTTTCTTTTTTGCATATTCTATTCAAAGCGTAAGATTGAATACATTTTGGGTTTAAATGCAAATTAAACAGCAGCCAAAGGTTTTGTTGCAGAAACACACTTGTTTGTTGTCTTTACAGTTTTATTTTTTAAATTATTGGTTCATTCTAGATAGACAACTTGGACCATTTCATGTATAAAACACCTTGCTACCAAGACAGCATACTTACTAAAAAATTGCGTTAGTACCTTTATGGTATGTATTACTATTCTAAGGTATTACACAGTAGGTAGAGTATACCACATTTAATTTAGGGGTACTAATATGAACCTTTTAAGGCTAAAATATTTATCATTAAAATAAAATATGATTGCAGTTACAAACTCTTTTTGTTTGTTTGATTTTTTTTATGCTTTTGCATACTATTTTTTAATATGCTCTGTGTAGTTAACTTTTTAGACTAGAATATTTTCTAAATATACAGGACCATACAGTGGGTAACCCAATGCATTTGTATGTTTTAGTATGATTTGTTCATTCCCTGATGGTTGGGTTTTGTACGGTGGCCAAGAGAGCTTAACGTGGTGCAATTTAAGAAAGCACATGCAATTACAAAAAACACCAGCAAATAAAGAAACGAGCTTCATCAATTTGACAGCACACATGTTGCAAATTGGTCACAACACAAACAACTGAAGAAACGCACTGCAAATAAGTCACAACACTTGCAAATATCTACGTAACACAAATAAAATGTTTTTAGGGGACCCAAAAACATGACGGACATGAAACATGAAAATGTGTTATTATCATAGAATGTTGTCATGGTTTATTATGTTGTGTTATCAGGATAATAAAATAAACCAAAAACAACTTATCTTTTAAAGACCACCAATCACTTTACTGAGCAACAGTCACGGCATAATAACACATACATATCTCAGCAGGGTCCGTCATGTTTTTGGGTCCCCTAGAAACATTTCATTTGTGTTATGTGGATATTTGCAAGTGTTGTGACCAATTTGCACCGCGTTTCTTCAGTTGCTTTTGTTGTGACCAATTTGCTGCACATTTTTTCAGTTGTTTGTTTTGTGACCAATTTGCAACACGTGTGCTCTCAAATTGATGAAGATCGTTTCTTTATTTGCTGGTGTTTTTTGTAATTGCATGTGCTTTCTTAAATTGCAGCGCGTTAAGCTCTCTCGGCCACCGTAGTTTTGGGCAGAGTGTGAATTATACATTGACGATCGAGGGGGTCAGTTTTTTCAGTTATGTTCGGTATGCCTCAGTGAACTAAAGTTATCTATTCAATTCAATTACATCTAATGCCCCTTTTACACTGTCAGGTCTTGATGCCCAATTCTGATTTGTTGCCTATATCTGATTTTTTTGCCTGTCCGTTTACACATTCTTTTAATTGTGACCCATATCCGATTCGTGTGTTTACACTTGTCATACAATTTACGACGTTGCGCATGCATAAAGGTGTGTTCCAGCATCTGAGCCACACTAGCCACAATGGAAGAAATTGTCTTGCTTTTAGCTCTACAAAATATGCTAAGTACAAGGGCAGTCATCGCAGCTTGCACCTATGGTTTATATATGGTGTCCTCCACTATTCAGAGGAATTTGTGGGTACGAGAAAGATCTCGGGTCTGGTGGGAGCAAATTGTGTCTACTGACCCCTTTACTCCTCCATGTTTCCTTTTCTGTTGTTGTTTGCCACGTCTGCGTCTCCACACACACTCTTCCTTCTACGTCATTAAACCGCGGAGAAGTACCACATTGGCGCAAATTTAATTACGTACAAAACGGAATGCCTCAATAAATCCGATTTGCCTGTTTACATGATAGTCGCATTGTTACATATCTGATTTATTTCCACATATGAAGGAGGCCTGAAATCGATCTCTCACTATCCGAATGCATGCTTTTTTTTCGTGTTTACACGGTCATGAAACAGATCCAATCGGTGTCACATATGAGCAAAAAAAACGGAACTGGGTCACATTTAACTGACAGTGTAAACGGGGCCTATTTTACTAATCAAACTTTAGTTTTTAGTGTTTTGAGGGATATTGAGTGGTTCTCAATGATATTTGTAATTATTAAATATATGGTGCATTTCTGCATCTATTATTAAATGACCATGAAATACTGCACATATTTTTTGCCTGTTAATTAGGGTGGTCAGAATCCCCCCTCGAAAAGAATCGAGAAGCAGCATGACTGACAAAAAAATTGTGTTTGTGCAGGCAAAAGAAAGCTGGTTGATTACAGAATGAGAGGATAATCACTCGTGCCAACAGCTGATGTGATGCGCGCGACTGTTTAAAACACGTGCACGCGACTGTTTAATACACGTCCGCGCTCCCGTTTCTTTGCTTGAAACAACCGTGCCTGGAAACGCAACTGGTGTGATCGGTTCTCTTTCAAATAGACTAAACAAAAAGTTATGTTCATGCACCCACAGTCCTGCTACTTTCAAGAGCTCCAGATTGGTCTTTTTTTAAGCAGCACCGGTTACTTTTGCTTTAAACATTATTTAAACAGGATATAGAATATTAACTTCCCATTTACGTGTAATTAACTTGTGTTAACTTTTTTTTTTTTTAAGAAATGTTTTGTTAAATAAAATGTATAGTATACAGCTATATTTTGCTTGTTTTGACATTATTTAAAATTTGTGGCTAAGAAATAATTATTTATTTGTTTTAGTGTGGTTACAGATAAATTTGGTAAATCCTTTGAGCTCTGAAATGTCATGTGAAATAAAAACTAATTGTAATACAACATTATGAAACCATGACCCATGTGCTCATGCTCACTGAGCAAGCTCATACACAAAAGTAAAATGAATTAGGAGGCATGTGGACATTCTACAAAATCTAAATCAAGTAATTTTAGCATGTCAAAGTCATATTTATGCATATAAAAATATTTTTTCCCAACAACAAAATTGTGGCTAGTGAAAATGGCGAGTGGCTAGTAATGTTGGAAAACTACTAGCCACACTGGCTGGTGATCAAAAAAGTTAATGTCAAGCCCTGGTTATTAATCTCAAATAGCACAATAATCTTCAGTGTAAAATTGTGCTTTTCCATTTTGTCTGATGACTGTATGTGCATGTTTTGCTGCGGTTGAGTTTATAATACATTGGCTTTGCTTGAGTTCTTCAGTTTTACCCATGATATAATTTGAGTTAAGACATCTCCCTGGTGAAATCACTTCTGCTCGTCGGAAAATGCTCAGTCTATCCTTTGTTCTTCAGTACTACCCAGAGATGTTTTTTTTCGATCAAGTTTTATTTTTTTATCCAGCTGTACTCTTATTGATGTGCGAGAATCCCTGATTGCCAGCTTGAGTTCTGTTAGACGTCTGTGTTTGTGTGTGTATTCATGTGTCTGTTATGGAACGCTATATGTGGAACAGCTGCAAAATGGGTCATGAGGGTGTTTACATGGAGATGCGTCTGAAATTCTCATGCCATAAGCAAAGTGATGAGGAAAACATGACCACTCTTTCCACTGCTATAAAAAATAACAAATTAACCATAAAAATGATAAGCTGAACATGACCTCTTGTTCTAGCATTGTTTTATTAGCTGTGTAATTGGAGGATAGTAGTTAAATCATTAAGGGTCTGTGACCTCTGACCTGGTGCTTTAAGTTAAAGGATGACACCAGTCCCTTTGAAGTTCAAAGATCTTTCATCACTGATTATCTCTACTTGGATTTATGCCACTTTAAATCTGTTAAAACACTAATCAAGCTGCAGACCAAGGTTTAACGTTTTTAATTAGTGTCAGTTTTAATATGGTTTTATAAATTTGCTGTACATTTCAGTTTAGTTTTAATTAGTTTCTTTAATGGTTTTGTTAGATTAAGCTTAGGCTTTATTTTGTGAAAACATTTCTAGTTATATATTTACTTTCTGTTTTAGTTGCTAATAGAATTATATAATTTAATATACAGTTGAAATCATAACTATTAGCCCTTCTATGACATTTCCATTCTTTTACAATAATTTCCCAATTGTTACTTAATAAAGAGATGTTTTTTTTCCAACACATTATTAAACATAATAGTTTTAATAACTAATTACTAATAACTAAATTATTTTGTTATGGTGACAGACAGTACAAAACATGTTTCTACTTTTTTGCAAGATACAAGTATTCAAAAGTAAAAAGTAAAACACTTGGAATTTAAAAACTTAACTAGATTATTATGTTTACTAGGAAAATACAAATAAAAATAACTAAATAAATAAGTAAATAAATAAATAAATAAATAAGTAAATAAGTAAATAAATAACTAAATAAATAAATAAATAAATAAATAAATAAGTAAATAAATAAATAAATAAATAAATAAATAAATAAATAAATAAATAAATAAATAAATAAATAAATTAATTAGGGGACTAATAATATTGTCCTTAAACTTATTTTATGTACAGTTGAAGTGAAAACCCTAATCCTATACAGTATATAAAACTTTATAATAAAACTATAAAACATATATAATTCTAGTTTTGCAAAGTTAATTGAACATGTCCACTGTCGACCAAAGCTAATTTTAGTGTCTGCACAGCCTATATTAACTCTTGTGCAAACCTCTTTTTGATAAAAATGAAATTATAGTTTGAACAGACCCTAAACCAAAATTCAAATGTAACTATGGCAAAAACCAAATATAAAAAATTAAATAAAAAGATTTCAGACAAACAAGTTGTTTTATGTATTCATGCACTTGGCTGATATTCTGCTTTTCTAAATAGTCGCTGGTCAGATTAAAATGAGTGATTTTTTTATTTTAAATATAATTTGTAGGTAATTATTATTTGATTTCAGTTAATATTTTCAGCAATACTATTAGTTCGAATTAGTTTTAGTTTTTCATTTAGTCTGAATGTTTAGTTTAGTTTGGTTTAGTTATAGTGTAATAAATTTTTGTGTCACTGAGCACAACTTGGATACATTTATAGAGTTGTTTAGATTTTGTTTATTGTTTCTTAATGTCATTATACACACACGCACGCACGCACGCACGCACGCACGCACGCACGCACGCACACACACACACACACACACACACACACACACAATTGAAGTTAGAATTATTAGCCCCCCTGTTTATTTTTAATGGAGAGATTTTTTTCAACACATTTGTTAACATAATGGTTTTAGTAACTCATTTCTAATAACTAATTTATTTTATTTCTGCCATGATGACAGCACATAAAATTTGACTAGATACTTTTCAAGACACTTCTATACAGCTTAAAGTGACATTTAAAGTCTTAACTAGGGTAATTAGGTTAACTAGGCAGGTTAGGGTAATTAGTGATGTATAGTGATGGTTTGTACAGCTATCGGAAAAAAAATGCTTAAAGGGGCTAATAATTTTGACCTTAAAATAGATTTAATAAAAAAATTTAAATAGCTTTTATTCTAGCCAAAATAAAACAAATAAGACATATAATAATTCTGACTTCAACTGCGTGTGTATATATATACTATATATAGTTATTATTAGTTTGAAGTTATTATTAGTCAAAAGAAAAAGCTCTCAAAAATAAATCATTGGTAGAAACAATGCTATTACTAATGCTATGCTTAACTTTTAAATTATTACTGGATTTAAATGTTAATGATTATTATTAATCAATTCATTTCTATTGGATTTGATTCTTTTCTATGGCAGGATGCTGTGGACTGGATTCAATTGGACTGGATTTCTATTGTATTGGATTTAAATGAATGGTTATTACTAACCAATTTATTTATAAATATTTTTCACCCTAAATACATATGAATATTATAACATTACAACAACATTAGAATAATACAAATACAAATATTTGAGATATTTCATTTGTAAAATGAAATCATAAAAATAGAAAACACATATGACAGCAAATGATGACTGTGTTTAAATTAATAAAATAATTAAATACTATAAATATATAAATATTACACAAAATCTAAGTGTACAAAGGATTCTGTTTTCAGAATTGGACCCTTTCGAAACGTCCCTCATTAATATTCCTAAGCAAACACTACTTGTTTCCTAATTCCTTATTCATCAAATTTGATTTATATGAAACATATGTGATTTTGGCGTTTCTCGTTTTACCCTATAAGTGGAATGAAATGTGGGATCAGCCAAAACACGGTGAAACTGAATACAAATGCTGATGTCTGAGGCCTGACCATACATTTCAAGTAGTTGTGCATGGTCATGCATTTTTGCTGGCTAGTTTTCTAGCCTGTGGTTTGGCAGGAGCTGTGTAGGACTGATGCCTCTGAAGGTGACTGCTCCATACAATTTATCAACCCAAACACTCATTTGTGGCGTGTAGAACCAGACGCCTGTCAGGTGATTCAGTGTGTCTCTAGGACGTAAATGATAATGACAGGGCAATGGGAGGTCTGCGATAAGTACACAGATGAGTGAATGAACTAATGACTGAGTGAGTTGTTAAGTGATTGAAAGAATGTTCAAGTGATGAAATGAAAGAGTAAATAAATGGTTATTGGGAGAAAACATTTTTGAATTTTTTAGAATTAAAATTTTTATTATTTTTAAATTAGGATTCGTTTTGTTAACTAAACATAAACTATTAAAAACATAATTTAAAATAAGATAAAAAATAAAGGTAATAAATGATAAATATTAAATGGAAAAACTTTTAATGTCCAAACACGTAGAAAAAAAACTTATGTTGAATCACACAAATACTAACAAGAAACAAAATAAATAAATAAATAAATAAATAAATAAATAAATAAATAAAGGGTGACGCAGTGGCCAAGTAGGTAGTGCTGTCGGCTGACAGCAAGAAGGTCACTGGTTCGAGTCTCAGCTGGGTCAGTTGGCATTTCTGTGTGGAGTTTGCATGTTCTCCCTGCGTTCATGTGGGTTTCCTCCAGGTGCTCCAGTTTCCCCCACAGTCCAAAGACATGTGGTACAGGTGAATTGGGTGGGCTAAATTTTTTGCAGTGTATGAGTGTGAATGAGTGTGTATGGATGTTTCCCAGAGATGGGTTGCAGCTGGAAGGGCATCCGCTGCTTAAAACATGTGCTGGATAAGTTGGTGGTTCATTCCGCTGTGGCGACCCTGGATTAATAAAGGGACTAAGCCGAAAAGAAAGTGAATGAGTGAATGAATGAATGAATAAATAAATTAATAAATAAATAAATACATAAAAAAAAAAAAATACAACTTAAAAGTCCACTTTTCCTCCTCCTTATTACCATGTAATGGGAATGGTCATGTCAACGAGCTTTGCATTAAGAGGGTGATTCACCACCACCTTCTGTTTTCTGACGAGTTGTGTGAATGTTTGGATATATTTGACAATCTCTTATTAGTTTCAGTGCCGCCTAATGGACACTAATAAGGGCTTATATTACCGGAGCATGACAGCTGCTGCATCGCACACTCTTGTGCAGGGAAAGGGTCTAAGTCACAAATCTCTCTGCAGACCCGCTGTGCGAACGGATTGATTACGGCAGGGAGCTTTGAGTGTGACTCTGACAAAGATATTTTGAGGTGCGCAGACCTTCATTTCAACACTTCATGTGTGGATGAGTCATATAGCGGGTTTTGATGCACCACTGAGGGAGCGGCTCTTAAATAATTAATAGCCTTTTGTCTTTATGGAGTACAACCGCATGCGGTTTCCTGAGTTATGTCTTTGTAAATGTTTGGATAGAAAGTTTTGTTTGAGACACAGATGAGTTAAAACTCTCTGTAAAGAGAGTACAATATCTGACTTGCAATTGAATAGTATACATGCTATGCAATTCATCTGAGATGTTTTTTTGAGGCTTGATTTGAGGACCTGGGCATTTCTGTAGCCCTATTAGAGCAGCATCATGAATCAAAATAAAACATTAGGGCTTGATGTGATTATCAAACTGCACTGGCTGTGATTTTTTTTCCAGCTCTTGAGTCAGAGTTTTCATTGTCTCTGAGCAGCTTGTTTAACCAAATTAACAGCAAACAGACGATTTATAGCATATTTTGGTCTTAAAGCTAATAGCTATTTGGTTTTGTCATGTGTATCATCATTGTAAAATGCTTCAGTAGTGGAAAAAGCACTCCTTAATGGGCAACTAAGTAATACTGAAACATTTTGTTATGTTATTTACATTACTTCAACACATCATTAAGCATTGCTGTTTAGTTATGTAGCATTATTTTAGTTTATATAAATTAAATCATAATAGCTAAACATTCTCTGTTTGTTTTTTATTAAAACTGTGTGGAAAACATGATTTAAAATTTAAGTTACATTTTAATAACCTTGTTAAATAATTTTAGAGCATATACAGTAGTTAACATTTAAGTTAATCAAAAAGGCTTTCAAAATTGTCCTAAGACAAGTTTTTGGACAAATTTAATGAAAGGTTCATATGATGAACCACTTCGAGCTGCATGATGAATCAAAATAAAACATTATCAATTTATATTATTTATTTTATTTATATATCAAAATAAAACATTATCAATCTGCACTGGCTGTGATTTTTATTTTTATTCTTTCAGCTCTCGAGCCAGAGTTTTCATTTTCTCTGAGCAGCTTGTTTAACCAAATTGTGCAGTCCAACTAACAGCAAACAGACAATTTATAGCATTTTTTTGGTCTTAAAGCTAATAGCAATTTAGTTTTGCCATTTGTGTCATCATTGTAAAATGCTTCAGTAGTGGAAAACATCCACTAATGGGCAACAAAGTAATACTGAAACAAGTACTGAAACGTTATGCAATTTACATATCTTCAACACATCATTTAGTATTGTTGTTTAGTTATGTAGCTCTATTTTGGTTTATATAAATTAAAACATAATAGTTTTCATTAAAACTGTGTAGAAAACATGATTTACAAATGTATTATATTTATATAGTTACATTTTAATGACCTTGTTAAATCATTTCATTGTATACAGTAGTCATTAAAATGAATTAAAAAGACTTTCAAAATTGTCCTAACACAAGATTTTGGACAACTTTGATGAAAGGTTCATATGATGAACCACTTCAAATACATATATTGTATATAATGTGACTTTGTTCTTATATATTTTGGCAATTTTTAGGAAGTTAGAACCTTAAAGGGATTTTTTACCCCCCAAAATTGGAAATTTATTCACTATTTACTCACATTCAAGTGGTTCCTAACCTTTGTGAGTTTGTGATCTTATTTTGTTTCTTAAAGAAAGAAACTCATAAAGATTTGAAACAAGTAAAAGCTGATTAAATGATGATAGAATTTTTATTTTTGGGTGAACTGTCCCTAAGTACCTGTGATATTTTAAAGGGATTTTCATTCAAAATGCAAATGAATGCATATGCGCATGTGGGTGTGGGCTTGTGTGTAAATGAATGTGTTAATATGTGTGAACTTGTGGGGAGAAGTGATATATTTCCCACAGATGAAATAGAGGTTAGTTTAATTATCAGCATCAGTAGAGCCGTAGACCTAGAGGTGATTCTTAAGTGGATTTTCACATGTTCATTATCGCTAACAGAAAGGCTCCACTGTAACGGTGTCAGCACTAAGTATGTGGAAATATTGCACCACATCATAGCCTTTGCGTTGTTGTTTGCACATTTTTTCATTGGAGTTTTGCTGTGTCTGGTTGCCGCACCACACTGTTTAGTTAAATTGATCCAGGATTGGAAATTACATCCCATTATGATAATGCAATAGAGCAAGTGAACAATCTAAAATCTGTGTGAAATTGTTCTAACCATAATTTGATCTTAAAACAGCAAATAAATGGAGCATTTGAGCCGGATGTCTGTCTGTTTTGCGAAGCTTCCCATGTTCGCAGCTGCCACGGGGCTCCTTTGAGAGTGCCAATGGTTTACATTCCGGCTGGATTTACCAAGATATACAATCCCTGTGCTCTCTATCCCTGATTAGTTATCAGATCTTATTAATGCGGCGGCAGAAAGTGCAATGGGTTATTTTAACAAGCCCTCAAAGCTGGATGGAAACCTCTGAGCCAAAAGCTGGATTTAATACAGCCTGACGGATACTATTCTTGGTTCTTTAGACAGATTTGGGGTTTGAAAAGGCTTATTGATGCACCACCTCAAAGCAGCTGTACTTCTTGTCTTGATATAATTCTGCTGGTGCCCCTCACTTTGAAAAAATTATAT
>CAIGQZ010032451.1:7207729-7225922 GCA_903798205.1 Danio tinwini | reverse complement strand
ATATATATATATATATATATATATATATATATCTATATATATATATATATATATATTTTTATATATATATAATATATAGATTTTATCCATAATGAAAATGCCATTAACATATAACTAATCAGCATTATATTACTAGCATTAATGTGAGTTGATCCTTTTTAATGTGTTTTTTATTGCCGTTTTAATTTGCATTCAGCAATTACTCACAATAAATGGCATCGCGCCACAGAAAAACACTGCACATCATGTGACTTAACCAAAACACATCATTGGCTAAACGAAGATCTTCTCTTTCCAACAAAAACATTAGAACGTTGATCTTAAAGAAACAGTGGCAGGGAAATGAACATAAAAATCATGTTGCCATATGGCAACACTATGCGGTAGAGGTCTATTAAACTTGATAGATTCATGAGCCAATAATAAGTGGAAATGCATGGCGACACCTTCAGTGAACACAAAGCATGACATTTTTTGGGCAGGTTTGATGTTGTTATGTTAAATTGGTCAAAAATGGCAAATACTAAACAATCAGTCAGTATCAAAGTGTCAACCATCCAGTTTTGTCATGTTGTATACTACATAATCTGGACAATTTAGAGAATTTAGTCATCTCTTTAAATGTGTCTTTCATCCCTTAATCAGATATAATGTGTACTTTGCTTGAACTATTCCATCACTTATATTAGTTGTTTGATTATAATTTCAAGATGAATAAATATAAAGCAATCATAATTATTAAAAACCTTATAGGAAGAATTAGATATTAACAATAAAACTACTTTACCTATATAAAAGTTTACTTATTTGACTGTATTTGTTTGATCTAGATATAGTGGAACTAGTAATTTTGTTAAACAGTGTTACAGTTATAAGTATTATTACACCAATTTTTAAATGTGTCTTTCATCCCTTAATCAGATATAATGTGTATCTTGCTTGCACTATTCCGTCACTTGTTTTAGATATTTGATTATAATTTCAAGATGAATAAATATAAAGCAATCATGATTATTCAAACTTTATAAGAAGAATGAGATATTAACGATAAAACAATTGACATATATCAAATTTTACTTAATCGACTGTATTTGTTTGATCTAGATATAGTGAAACTAGTAATTTTGTAAAACAGTATTACAGTTATATTATAAGTACTTTATTATTACACCAGTCATACATGATCAATCAAAAACTATTGCAATGATTATTAACACTAAAACTAATAACCATTAGCCATCAATAATAAAACAAATTTACTTATATCAAATTTTAATTATATCAGCAACCAATCACACAGACTGTATTTGTTTGATCTAATACAGAAACTAGTAACTTTGTAAAACAGTATTACAGTTATATTATAATTATAATACGTATTATTACATCTGTGATACATAATCAATCAACAATTTGATTTGTTGCTTAAGAAACATATTTTTATATCAATTGGTGAAGTTTTGTTCCTCTGCACTGTCTCCATTGGCTTGCTTGGTTTTGGGACTTGTGGAGCTGCGCATCGATTGATTTGCTCTTCAGTGTTTGGACTTTCAGCAGTGAAATTTAAACCACACTGAAATGAACTAAACTGAAATTCAACTCTAAAAACTGGACTGACATATTTTTTTATTTACTAGAACTTCTATGTTAAGCTGCTTTGACACAATCAACATTGTAAAAGCGCTATAGAAATAAAGATGAATTGAATATAAAACCCACTGTAGTTTTTTTCAGGTTCTTTATATGTGTTGTAGTTTACATTTTATAGGATTTAATGGCAGTTTTTATTTAATAAAACTATTACAGACCTCTTTTTGCTTGAAGCTGACGATAGAAATCTGACAAAAAAGTCTTGAAAAGCTCTGTTGAAGATAGTGGATTTGTTGCAAAGTGCTTTGATGGCTGAAGCGGCGGTGCATCAAGGGATGAATTTATAGACTGTTTGCTCCGATCTGAATGGGATTTCAAAAAATCAGCGGCTCTCGCTGTGGTTGTGTTGTTCGTGTGCTCTGAGTGTTGAGTTTCCTTTGAGTCGGTAGTGGTGATAATGAGGCTGAGTTTTGCAATACCCAAAGCATGAGGCTCAGATGGGGAACGTGTTCGCTTGCCCGGCTTTGTTTCAAATCACAGCAGCAGGACAGCTCATTAATTTTATGCACTGATTGCTAAGACTGAAAGTCCCTAAAGAGCTTGCAGTTAGTTAGGATAGTTTGTGCTCACCTCGATGGACAATTAAAAACTCATGAAAAAGCTTAATACAGCAGTCGAGACCTCCTTCAAGGGTCGTGCTCTCTCGCTCAAGCAGATGATGGGACGTTAATAGATCTTCATCTGTGTAGATTTCTCATTTCTTTGCACTATTAGTACACGGTAATTGTAAGCGGTAATCATAGGTAGTGGTAGTGCTGTTTTTTTCTACCTTTGGAGTTCTGGCTGGTGGATCAAATGCTGTGTTTTACATGCCTGTGTGTCGATCTCATGCAAAAACATTTAAGGCTGTGACCATCAACCAACGTTGAGCTATCTTTGAGCGTTCATCAGCTTAGTTTTTGCAAACACTGCTGCCACTAGCTGCCACCGTCAGTGGCTTTTTGGCCAGTTGACCAAATTGAATTTGCATCGGGCAGTCAGACAGACAGATTATTCTCTGATTGGTTGCTCAGCATACTGTAGTGCACAAGAAGAAAGAAAAAGGAGGAGGAGATACAGTTGAAGTCAGAATTATTAGCCCCCCTGAATTATTAGCCTCCCTGTTTATTTTTTTCCCCCAATTTCTGTTTAACGGAGAGAAGATTTTTCAACACATTTCTAAACATAATAGTTATAATAACTCATCTCTGATAACTGATTTCTTTTATCTTTGCCATGATGACAGTTAATAGTATTTTACTAGATATTTTTCAAGACACTTCTAAACAACTTAAAGTGACATTTAAAGGCTTAACTAGGTTAATTAGGTTAACTAGGCAGGTTAGGGTAATTAGGCCAGTATAATGATTGTTTGTTCTGTAGATTATCAAAAATATATAGCTTAAAGCTAATAATTTTGACCTTAAAATGTTTTTTAAAGAAAATAAAAACTTATTTTATTCTAGTAAGAAAAAATATATTTTCAGACATACTGTGAAAAATTCCTTGCTGTTAAAACATCATTTGGGAAATATATATATAAAAAAAATAATAATAATAAATTATCTTGTCAGAGCATTTCAAAATGCAGATTTATTTTAAAGATAAGAAAGTGATCAACATGATGATTATATAAATGGTAACATCTATCTGATGGTAGCAACTGCTGCATTTTGAGGTCGCCAGTCATCACGTTGCCATTCACAACAATGCACCCAAAGTAATGATTGCTTGGGGTCTGACTTTTTTATTTACAATAAGGCAACAGTGCTGTTGATGTGCTGCCTCTTTCCTTTCAGCTTTAAGGATTGGGGACCATTTTCAGTACAATTTCCATTTCAGACCATTATCAGGCAAAGAAAGGAAACTTTTATATATGCTTTATATTAACTTTTTGTTAACTCATTAACCCTGAAACACGCAGCAAATCCTACATATAATTGAAGTCAGAATTATTAGCCCCACTTTGATTTTTTTTTCTTTTATAAATATTTTCTAAAAGATGTCTAACAGAGCAAGGACTTTTTCACAGTATGTCTAAAAATATTTTTCTCTGCAAAAAGGTATTTGTTTTATTTCGGCTAGAATAAAAGCAGTGTTTAATTCTTTAAAAAACCTTTTAAGGTCCAAATTATTAGCTCCTTTATTTTTTAGATAGTCTACAGAACAAACTATTGTTATCCAATAACTTGCCTATTTACCCTAACCTGCCTAGTTAATCTAATTAACCTAGTTAAGCCTTTAAATGTCACTTTCAGCTGTATAAAAATGTCATGGAAAATATCTTGTAAAATATTATTTACTGTCATCATGGCAAAGAAAAAATAAATCAGTTATTAGAAACAAGTTATTAAAACTATGTTTAGAAACATGTTGAAAAAATCTTCTCTTCGTTAAACAGAGATTGGGGAAAAAATAAACAGATGGGTTAATAATTTAGGGGGGCATTCTGGCATTCCCAACAGGCAGTGCTTACTAACAAATGCTGACTTTTTTTTGTCATTTTCAAAGATCATAGATCATTTTGAAAATGTTCTAATGTAAATGTGAAACTTTTTTTAACTTTATAATTTTTGCCTGCATCATTGTCATGCAAATGTAGCTTTAGTCTGCCATGCTTTGTTGGAGCCCTTTTGAAGTAAGGAGTGGACAAAATGAGGTTTCAGGGCCTGGATTTGCTCAGGCATCAGAAAATGCACTGTATGTAACACATAATCATCACGGCTGTGACCTCATAAAGCCCCAGAAATCATTCTCACGTTGACCAGATCATATGTGTTTAGTTACAGTACATATTTAAGAACTTGCTTTGTAGAGAGAGAGAGAGAGAGAGAGAGAGAGAGAGAGAGAGAGAGAGAGAGAGAGCAAACTTTGTGAACAATTTTTTTCTCCAACCTTCTAAATTTATGCACTGCAAAATATGCTTTTCTTACTTAGATTTTTTTCATCTTGTTTCTAGTCTAAATATCTAAACATTCTTAAATCAAGAAACATTTTCTAGACAAGCAAAACATATTGTCCTGTTGTAAAAAATAATGTCAAAATTAAGTGAGTTTTTCCTTAAAACAAGCAAAATAATCATCAACCTAATAATGGGGTAAGCCAATTAATCTTGTTTTTTCTTTCGACATAAGACACTGTAACTTTGCTTACCCCATTGACAGATTTTTTTTGCTTGTTTTAAGGAAAAACTCACTTAATTTTGGCATATTATATCTTAAAACAAGACAATATGTTTTGCTTGTCTAGAAAATGCTTCTTGATTTAAGAATTTTTTGATATTTGGACTAGAATCAAGATAAAATATCAAAGTAAGAAAATATATATTTTTTTGCAGTGTGTTCTTTGTATTTGTCCTTTACAATTGCTAATATATTTTAATCTTGAAGTAAATTTTGATTTATAGCACTGTGTAATTTTAAAGTTGTATTTGTACAGCTGTTATATAATTGGTATGTAACTTTGTAAAGCACAGCTATTGCTGTGAAAATAGCCTTAGCTGCTGAAATGGCATTAAAGTCTGAAATACCAAAAGCAAAAAAAATTGCCTTGTATATTTAATTTAATTTAATTTAATTTAATTTAATTTAATTTAATTTAATTTAATTTAATTTAATTTAATTTAATTTAATTTAATTTAATTTAATTTGTAAAATATATCATATGATATTTCTTTTAGTTTCACTATGAAATCCTTATTGATCGATTAATTGTTTGTTTGATTGATTAATTGATTGATTGATTGATTTATTTGTTTGTTTGTTTAATTGTTTGTTTGTTTGTTTGTTGTTTATTTCAAATTTGCAATGCTTTTTCACCATATTGTCCAACACAACTGTGATTTATGTAACGTTGGTGTTTTCTTTGGGTGAACCTCATGGGATTGTGCCCATGACGTTGTCTCATGTTAAAACAGGAAGGCAGTGGTTTGTGCTGTAATTCACAATGACATGTCAGACCCACTAAATATAGATAGTTGAGGAAAAAAAATAGCTGTCTCTGAAGCATTTCTATTTATCTGATTGATCATGGGGAGCACAGTAAATAAGCCGATCTTAGCCAGAGAACAGTAAATCAGAGAGTCTGCTCTGTAGCAGTAGCAAAATTTAGATTTGTTTAATTTGTTCTGTTTGATTTGTATTAGGGTCAATAATAAGACTTGTCCTTGGTTAAATTTTGTGATTTCACCTGGTCTGGTAATTGTTTAACACCTTTGCAGAAACAGCTGGGTTCTCGCACACACGACTAAAGCTTTGTTCTTAAGAGTGCTGTCATTTTCTGCAGGCCTTTCATGCTGGAATTATCCTTCATAAACTAGGGTCAGGTCCCAGATGGAAGCTATTATTGTACCTCTGACTCATTGCATTTGGTTTTTCTATCAATTTCAAGCAAGGGGACACTCACTCCCTGAGTATTTTTCTAGCTGTTTTTCCAACAAACATGTGACCCCAAAGCATTTTTCCACCATAAAGGCTCAGTTTTGACATTTTCCATGGACAAATGATGTGAGATTACTTTGTGATGTGCTTGCAACATAATAACCATGAGAGGTTACTCATCCAACTGGTCAATACATGAATAAGAGCAGCCCTGCTGACACTAACAGTCATGAAACAATGTAGAAATTAGGAGTAAGTGTTATGAACAAAAACTGTACGTATTTCACAATATGCAAGACTCTAATTCACACTTGGGGCCCTATCATACACCCGACGCAATAAGACGCAAGACATGTTTTAAGCGATTTGTAGTTATTTTCAGAGCAGTGCAACTCGAATTTTCATGTTTTGCATCACATTGTTAAAAAAGCAAACCCGTTTGTGCTACTTTGTGGACTTATATGTGTGCCGGTCTATAAAGGAGGTGTGTTAAGGTGCATTGTTGGCGCGTTGCTATTTTGAGAAACTGAAATAGACCACACCATTGACCAAGTAAAAGTTAGTCTAAAATCCAGCGCAGAGCGCGTTAGTTATGCACCTATGCAGGTTCAAATGCTTAATACACACAGGATGTACAGCAATACACTGTATTATAAATATCTTTACATACGAATAAAAAAATAAAGGATTAAAAAGTTACAAAAATAATAATTTTCTACAAAATATAAAAACCACCAAGTACATGCCTTCTTCATCTCGGGGGCTTTTTCAGGTTATTCATGACAATTTGCATTTTTATTATAATGTTATTATTATTATCAGTATTATTTATTATATGCACATTTATATTTGTTTTAATCAAAACAAGTTTAGATTTGTCTTGTCAAGTTTAGATTTGTCTTTGGTTTTTGGAGACGTATGCATCACTATATGGAGCATAAGAATAGGACGTGGGTTTGGATATAGTTTTTTTTTGTTTGTTTGTTTTAAACACTTCGTTATTATTGTTCATTTATTAGTTTGCTGGAAATTAGAACTATATTTAGAAATAGTTTTGAAACAATTTTTTGCGTTTTAACAAATAAAATAAAATATGTAGGTTAATGGATGTCTTCAGTGGAGTGTGTACAACACCATTTCCTTATCCATGAAGGTAAAGGAGTAAAGTAAAGAGTAAAATAAGAGAAAGTAAAGAGGCCGAATGGAGGATGCTCGCTCTTTATCATCATGCTGCAAATTATTTGTTTTCTCGCTAGTAAAGCATTTTGTTTTGTCAGTCCATGCAACTGACTCTTAAAGGAAATGTGAGATGAGACTTTGATTGGTTTAATGCACGTTATGCTCATAACACACCCAAAATGCTTTTGCATTAAGCTTTGCGCCTAGATCGGTAAAATAGAGCCATTGTTACGGTCAGTGGGTGGGGAAAAGGAGTGAGGACTCAAGTGCAAGAAATAAGGGTATTTATTGATAATAAAATAAAACAAACCACAAAATAAACTACCCCGAGGGGGAAAACATTAATAATACAAATAAACAATCAAAACAGACTGGACAGGGCAGGCTGGCAGGGATCAGGACTGGAGGACAGGACAGGAAGCAATGTACGATGATGGTGAACTGGCACAGGACAGCAGACATGAGGAGAATATAAGCAAAGGTGAACCTAATAAACTAATAATGGGTTAACAAGGAGGGTGGGACTAGACAATAGATGGGAGAGCACATGACAAAGAGACAACACAAGCCATGTGCTCACATTAAACGAAACTAGAACACAAAGCCAATGAGAGAACTCATTAACTGCGTGTTCACAAGACAACACAGAATCACATCACAAAAAGCAGCGACCACAATGTAACCATCCAGCCACGTGCTTAGACAACACCAACAGATGCAAGACACGAGCACACGATAGATGAAATCACCTTACCGTGCACGCACACATATGCAACGCGCATATTTTATCTCAGCGTCAACCGAAACCAAAACCAACCAGGCTGAGATGCTGAGAATGAAACAGCGCGATACCGACAGAACAAAACACAAACACGAGTACTCAGTAGGTACTGCATTTAAATTTAAACATACTACTCGGCCGTTAGAAAAGTACGTTCTATACAGTATGAATGTATGAAGTATGAATGGAATTCAGACGTACTACATCCGCCATTTTGTCATGGTCACGTGACCTACCTGCGTCAGTTGCGTCAATTCAATCCCATTCATGAATTCTCTCGCGGAGCATCATGGGATAGCGCAGAGTGCATGGGATGCACACTTCAGAATCTCGCCAGAAGTAGTAAGTCATCCAGGTACTTCTCATGTACTGATTTTTGAATTCTATGAATTCGGACATACTACTCGGCTTGCATACTGATTTTAGCGTACTGTATAGTATGGAAGTATACGGTTTCGGACGCAGCCCTAGTGTCCGGACTCTGCTACCAAAATAAGAATTTACAAGACCAGAGTGGCAAAACCCTGACAGCCATAGCTATGTTTCCATACACCTGTTTTTATTACGTAAAATACAATTCTTAATGAAAACACCAATATATAAAATTTTAAATAAATGTGCACAAAAAATGTATGCACACAGCTGACTGGGATAAACTTTTTATCCGATAAGACAAATGAGCATACAAAAAAAACACTTTAGCAAATAAATTCCAGTATGCGCATCACAAGTCACATTATTTTGTTTATCCGTAGTAGGAAAAAAAGTACTATGGAAGCTAATAATTACAGTCTTTCAGCATTTTTCTAAATCCTGTTTTGTGTTCAGCAGAAGAAAAAAAGTAAACAGATTTGTGACAAGTGAAGGGTAGGTAAACAATGACAGAATTTTCAGCTTTGGGTAAGCTATTTCTTGTACTAGTAAAGTAATAATTTATTCAAATAGTCCATATCACAACTGTAACAATAATGACACAGATAATTTAATAGCTGGAATCACTGTCACAGCTGATTAAAGATAAAAACAAGTCAATCAGCATCTATTGCTATTTAAAATGTTATTGTTCATTGATTTAGATGTGGCGGCACGGTAGTTGAGTGGTTTAGCACTGTTGCCTGACAGCAAGACGGTCGCTGGTTCGAGCCCCGTCTAGTCCTATTGAAATTTCTTTGTGGAGTTTGCATGTTCTCCCCGTGTAGTATAGGTGACTTGAATAAGCTAAATTGGCCGAACTCTATGTGTGTGAATGTGAGAGTGTATGGGTGTTTGCCAGTGCTGGGATGTGGCTGGAGCTCCATAAAACAAAAGCTGGATAAGTTGTTGGTTCATTCCACTGTGGTGACCCCTGATAAATATAGTAACTAAGGAAAATGAATAAATGAATAAATGATTTGGATGTTAATATTTATCATTCTTTGTGTCAGTAGGCCTTAGTGTTAGTCATTTTACATGGCTACCATGATGTATACTGTCTAATGCTGCATAATTCCAGTTGATAAAAGCTGTTTATTTTTCGAGGTCAATAATGTTGTCTGTACATTCTTATGCTCAAACTAAAAGGATGTTGTTACAGTGCAAAAAGTCAATTAATCCTGCAAACCGATCAATTCAGCAGTGAGTTGTTTGTGTAGTCTTCCAGCTGCATTTTTCCTAATGCATCCGAGTAAACACCCAAGGAGATATTTGACTTTTGAAAATCCCATCATTCCACTTTCTCTAACAAAAATTAATTAAATCTTTGAAACCCCCGCAGCATGTTTTCTACTGTTTCCACCTAACATCAGCTGTGCAGGAATCTGGTGGGAAAGGAGCAGTCTAAATAACCTGTGTGGGTTTACAGACGCTGCGTTTGTATTGAAGACACCATTCTGAAGTCCTGACCCAAGAATTAATTAAAGCGAAGAAAGCCACAAATCACAATGCCCAAGACGAGCGCTACAGTGCCAGGGCTGTTCCGGCACTCCATGTGCAGAAGTCTTTTCAGGGCGTCAAAGCTTGTTTGCTTTTCCAACTGTTCCTTTATGGCCTCACCTTGCAAAGCACCAGAGTAAGAAGAGTCTGAAGGGAGAGAGAACACTTTCTAAAGTGGGCCCAGTGCTTTTCACTTCAAAGATGGTATCCGCAGGCCCTGGAATGCAGGCCCCAGGCGGCAGATGCAAGCAACGGATAGGGCTGTTTATGCGGCGTGGACCCCCGATGGTGGATGGGACACGGGCTGGAAGGGGGTGTGACTGTGATCGATGAGCATAGTGCTGGCCTGACAGCAGGACAAGGCCTTTTTGACAACCACTGTTCCAGGACTGTCTGAGCTTCTCTCTCTCTCTCTCTCTCTCTCTCTCTCTCTCTCTCTCTCTCTCTCTCTTTCTCTCTCTCACTCTCTCTCTCTCTCTCTACACAGGGGGAAGCCCACCATTCACAAGGACAAGCACAATAGAAGCTTCTCTCAGTGCTTCATGTCAGTTTTTCTGAAATCACACTTGAATTTTGACAGCACTGTTATTAATGAGTTTCTCACCAAGGCTGCTGCGCTCCTTTATTGCTCTCACATGTACCTCAGGGGTCGTTTACACAACACCACTTTCAACTACAAATGGAAAACTTATCATGTTCCGAAACCGTTGATTTACAAGACAACGGAATTTTGGGGCTTAAAAACCAGCATTTTTGAAAACAGGTTTTGTGCACACATGCATTACATGTTCAGTCCACAGGCATGCCTAAGTAGTTGACAACCAAAGAAAGAATGACTGTTTGCTAAACCGTATATACACAGGATTGTATTGTTTTCTTACAAAGCAGCATAACACAGCATTTTCAGTTTCATAACAGCCTTTTTTTCATCGTGATCCATAAGCAAAAATACATGCTGTATGTACCTAAAGGTATAGTTCACCCTAAATTTTTAATTTAAACACTCTCCCTCAGTCCGTTGAAGATGTACGTTATAATGTATACAACATGTTCTTCAGTTGAACATTGAATGAGATTTTTTGCTGAATCTGTTGTCCTTGGGAATTCGTATAATGCAAGTCAGCAACTGTTTTTGGATTAAAAAAATAAAAACCAAAACCAAAAAAAAAAAAACATTTCCCATATTATTATTCCCATTCAAGGGCTTAGTTCCTTTTTTTATCAGGGGTCGCCACAGTGGAATGAACCGCCAACTTATCCAGCATATGTTTTATGCAGTAGATGCCCTTCCAGCCACAATCCAGCACTGGTAAACACCCATACACTCTCGTATTCACAAAATGGCTAGTTTAGCTTAACTGAAAGACAATCAGCGTCTTTCTTGCTGTAAGGCGACAGTGCTAACTATTGAGCCACCATTCCTATTCAGTCACTGTTTTTCCTGATGACATTATTTCCAATTTTTTTAGTTTTAATCCATATGGGCAAATGGTTCTAAGTGCTAACAACTACTAACTAAGTGTAATGAACTCATATTTCAGTGTGCAGTTGTGCTTAAGCCATTATATATATATATATATCACCAAGCAGCACAGATTCAGCTAAAACCTTTAATTTGTGGGTGAACTGTCCCTTACAGGCTGACCGAACAATTGATTGATTGATTGATTGATTGAAGTTATTTGATTGATTGATTGATTGATTAATTTGATTGACTCACTGACTGACTTCCTCTGGAGTGTTTATTTTAAACAATTATGAAGCCATGCTGCTATTTCAAATTCAGATCTTGTGTCTGCTTGGTCATTCATATGCCATGGTGGAGCATTCGGACGAGCTCACCAAAGTCCTTGACCGTGCTCTTTGAAGTTAGCTGTGGGTTTGCTTTGTTTGCATTTAAGTGCTTCATCTTAATCACAGTGCTAGGCAATGAGACCTCAGCATGTCTGTCGGGGATTCATTTGTATGGCGCCTGAGCAGTGATGTAGATTCAGTCAGATCGTTATAGTTAACCAGAGAGAAGCAGTCAGATATAATGCAAATGACAGCATAACCTTTGTCTCTCATTAGACCTTAAAGTGCACTTCGATTTGCACTACAGACATTTACAATACTATTACACTCTTTATATCCTGACCCAGACTGCTATTTTTTTCTTTTCAGCAGTTTCTGCAGTCTTTCAATTGTTTGTGGTGATTGTCCTGCACTGTAATCACTTCATATTGTTATGCTTTAGCTACTAACATTGCTTAAAACTACACCTGCATTGTACTGTTTGTTGCTTTTGTAAAAGAGTACATACTGCGTGTTGTGCATCAGTGTCCCATGGGTAGGGCCAGACGGAATCTGCAGAAGTTTTCTGCTATTTCTGCAAAAAAATTTAGTAAAAATCTGCGGATTTCTGTGGAATTATTTTAGGAGTATCATAACTAAAACCTTAAAATGTGAAATAAAAAATTATATCTTTTTAACTTTTATTTAATGTTTAAAATGCAAATCCAATTAGATTAACAGTAAATAGTTAACTGTAAATAAATAAACAGAATTAATGATGGGCTAAAAATCTGCGGAAATCTGCGGAATTCTGCGGTCGCAGATTCCGTGTGGGCCTACCCATGAGTACATGCTTTTGTTGTTTTCAGACATCTCATGTGTTTTTTTTAGGATCAAACATGTTTTTGTTAAAATACAGTAAAAACAAGAAAATTATTAAATTTTTTTGCAGTTTAAAATAGCTATTTTCTTTTTAATATGCTTGCTATAAAATAAAATTTATTATAGGGTGTTTTCTGTTGTTGTTAAGGTGTTGATATGATTCTAAGATACATTATGTTCTGGGTTATAATAATAATAATAATAATAATAATAATAATAATAATAATAATAATAATAATAATAATAATAATAATAATAATAATAATAATAATAATATCAATAATAATAATAATAATAATAATAATAATAATAATAATAATAATAATAATAATAATAATAATAATAATAATAATAATGTGCAATTTTATCATGACTATTATCATGACTATTTATCATGAGTTATTTTATATATTAAATCTTTTTTTTTATTATTCTAGGCTTTTGCTGAGCTGTTGCTTACGTGCAAAGGCACATTTTTAACCAGTTTCTACTATGCTATAGATTCTCAATAAGTGGTTACAAGTGGTTACAGTACAAATGACATTCAAACAATACGTGAATTGGGTATACACAATTGGCCATAGTGTATGAGTGTGTGTGTAAATGTGAATGGGTCTCCCAGTACTATGTTGCGGCTGGAAGGGTATCCACTGCATAAAACATATGTGGAAAATAGTTAGCGGTTCATTATGCTGTTGCGACCTCTGATAACTAAAGGACTAAGCCAAAGGAAAATTAATGAATGATTTAAAAAAATAATAAAACATTAGATTTAAATATATACAGTATTTTAAGATGCATTAGGTGTGTTGTACCAAAGCTGTTACCAGGCTATTAATCAAAGCTATTGCCAAGCTATTAATTAAAACTTTTTATTATTATTCTCGATGTTAAAAAAGAGTGTGTGATACTTGTTTTTTTCCAAGATTATTTAATGAAATGAGAGGTTAAAAATCAAAGATTTATTTACAATAGAACTTTAACATGTAGTTTTACATATCCAATAGAGCATATACATCCCTTTACTGTCAGTTTAGTTTAATGTAATGCATACATACTCAATAAAAGACTTTCAAAAAACAAACTTAGTGTTTTCTCAAACTTTTGAATCAGACTGCACTAACAAATATGTGATTAGTCCATACATGACATTTCCCTTTCAATTAAGCCCATTTTGCCACACAGCTTGCCACACAATTTAAAGGGATAATTCACCCAAACAAAATCTATTTACTCACTATTTACTCGCCCTCAAGTGGTTCTTAACTTTTTTGAGTTCATGTTTTCTGTTGAACATAAATTAAGATATTTTGAAAAATGTTCAAAACCAGTAACCATTGAATGCAACTGTTGAAAAATCTAATTTTATGATACTTAATGGTTGGTGCTTTCTAATATTCTTTAGTATATGTTCTTTTGTGTTGAACAGAAGAAAAAAAGTGAAAAATCATTATAATAATATCAGTTTTTTTTCCAGAAAATAAAATATATTTTTATATTATATTTAAAATATGCTTCCCCCCCAAGCACTGAAAAGTATATGTTTCAGTACAAAAAGGACAGAAATGAGAAATACAGGAGGAAACCAGGTCCAAAGTTCACACAGAATGGCTTTGCGTCACCCTCACCAGCTGGAGAAGTAGAGAGGTCTGCATCAGAGAGACAAACACACACACTTCCTTTTACACCATAGTGTGGATCAGTCTGGTGAGTCCATGCATCATTCCAGAGAGACCACAATTTCTGCACCCTCAGCTTATTAAAGCATTTCAAGCTCCAGTGCACTTGTACCGCTTTCCAACCTTTGAGTCCTCTCTCCACCTTGAATGCCAAGCATAACACTGGATATTCCAGAGCAGCAGTGCGTGGAGGCTACAATAGCAACCCGGAAAAAAACGTTGCACTCTCAAGCTTAGACTGATGAAAGCCAGGAGCTTGAATCCAAATCCAGGCTCAACAGAGAGACTTTTTTTTCATTAAGGATGTTCATTGGAGAGACCATCAGCAACTAAAGTTGTAAAGTCAGCCCCGAGGCATCATTTTGCACTTTAATTTATCCAGCACATCTAAACTTGTAATCCATCTGTTGCGAAAAGCTCCAACACAGCGGACCAATCTTTGATGCGTCTGCCACTTAAAGAGGGGACAAAAGAGAAGACCTTTAAAGGTTGTTGGATGCCTTTGTGATGTGCAATGACCTTTCAGGAAGCCACTGTCTGTGAGCCGTGTCTTTAAACACATACGGCCAGTGCTTAGGACCGTGGAGAGAGACTCCAAATGCCACAGAGAGCAGTCCACTAAGATTAATATACCCATCATGGAAAATTGACCGCCAGACATTTCCGGCCTCGTTTTCCTTTTAATCTCCTGATGTTATTCCACTAAGATTCTACCGTCAAGATATTTGTGAAATGGAATGAAACCGAACCCATAGAGTGTTCAGTAATTGGTTTTTAAGGGGTGGTGATCTACCTACTGGATTCCAAAGCTGTCTTTTTAGTCATTCCATGTAGCCAGACCTTGGACTAATAGTAAAAGTACAATTTGACAAGAAAAAAAAAACTGTCCAGTCATGCTTTGAATGTTCAGTCATGCCAATTTGGAGCATGAGTAATGAAAGTGGGTTATATAACATCATTACATAATTCCAGCATGCCAATAATTCAAATTATGCAATGTGTTTACATGCCTTTTCATTAATTATTCTTTGAAATATCCTTGGCATACACAACATAAGTTAATGCAAAAAAGTTATAAGCTTAATTTGTTGGCAGCTAGCTCTCTGCAACTCTCGCATGGTGGCCCACTGAAGCTAGAAGTAGTAGTAGGACTGCACCTGGTCAGTAACTGGATGGGAGACCACAAGGGAAAGTTAGGCTGCTGCCAGAAGTGGTGTTAGTGAGACCAGCAGGGGATGCTCAACCTTTGGTCTTTGTGGGTCCTAATGCCCCAGTATATTAATGGGGACTCTATACTGCTCAGCAAGCACCGTCTTTTGGATGAGACATTAAACCAAGGTCCTGACTCTCTGTGGTTGTTGAAAATCCCAGAATGTCCTTTAAAATAGAGTAGGTCAAATTTGCCCACTGGCCTCTGTCCATCATGGCCTCTTAATAATCACCATATCATAATTGGTTTAATCACTCTGTCTCCTTCCCCACCAATCAGCTGGTGTGTGTTGTGCGGTCTGGCGCAATATGGTCATACCTTCCAACACTCCTGTCTCTCGTATTTCAGACCTGTCTCCCGCCACCCTCCTGTTTTGTTATTTCTCCCTTAAAACTCTTGTAATTTCACCCCACCCCCGGTCCTCCTTTTTGGTACAGTCTGTAACACCACTGGGTCGCCAACTTTGGTATTGTATCCGATTGCAACAGCTACCCGAAACCCGTTCCATAGTACATTTACTAGCACCACAGTATAGTTACTAACCCGGTTCTCAACTGTGTATTCAGACAAATGTGTATTGATTTGTTGTCCTGGAATTTCAGAGACAAATGGTGGCAGGTATGAATATGGCTGCCATGGCGTCATCCAGGTGGATGTGCCCACTAGTGGTGGATGTGGAGGATGATTGGCTTATTAAACCTAAATAAAGTTTAATTTGTTTATTGGCACAATCACGTTATATTGCAAATTGGGGATACAGGTAGGGTCATTGATTCAACTGAGTCATTAAAAACTGCTGATTCATTTAGGTTGTTGGAAACTAATTTCATTAGAAAAGTGAAAGTAAATACATTTTTGTGCATTGATTGTTAGTTACTTTATATTATCTTTTTTATCAGAAAACAATCACCAAAAAGAAATCATGTTCACTACCTGTTTCTTCAAAAACCTCTTTTGACTGACAAGGTAGATCTTAAATCACTACTGAAATCGGGTAAATTTATGTTTAATTTTTTCTCCCCATCTATGATTTTCTGTTCTTGCCAGTGGAATGTCAGCCTGTTGCCAAAGGCCACTCTTTGAGACAGCGTTACACAATTAAAGCATAAAGACTATGCTCATTTATTGTGCACCTCATAGATTATGATGCCAAAGAAAAGACTCACTCCCAGAGCACAGCAGTAAAACCATGACATCAGAGCCTCTTCATTTCCCAGTAAAAAAGACTTGCAGCATTTACACAGCTGAATCCGACTCGTGTTATGGAGAGTCTTGTCTATGAAACAAGTAATAGTCATGTTTAATTGCACATTATATCGGTGTTTTGACACTTTCCATGCATTAAGGCTTAACAGCACTGTCAGATGGATGACTGGAAACCACAACAGCAGAGCACAATGACTCTAATAAGAAATGGAAAACAGATTATGAGGTTGTGTATGACTCAAACAGAGCGCTGTTAACAATTTTCAGACACTAAACTGTTTTTTTCTGCCCTGCACAGTTGTTCTAGAAAGTAATACCATAAATCAGTGATGGCAGATCTACCCCCCCCAAAAAAGAAATAAAAACTAAAATAAATTATATATATATAAATAAAATACACTCACCGGCCACTTTATTAGGTACACCTTACTAGTACCGGGTTGGACACACTTTTGCCTTCAGAACTGCCTTAATACTTTGTGGCATAGATTCAACAAGGTACTGTAAATACTCCTTTTTGGTCCATATTGACTTGATAGCATCACGCAGTTGCTGCAAATTTGTCAGCTGCACATCCATGATGTGAATCTTCTCTTCCACCACATCTCAAATGTGCTCTATTGGATTGAGATATGGTGACTGTGGAGGCCATTGACTACAGTGAACTCATTGTCATGTTCAAAAAAGCAGTCTGAGATGATCCGCACTTTTTTGACATGGCACGTTATCTTGCTGGAAGTAAACATCAGAAGATGGGTACTCTGTGGTCATAAAGGGATGGACATGGTCAGCAACAATACTCAGGTAGGCTGTGGCGTTGACACGAATTGGTACTAATGGCCCCAAAGTGTGTCAAGAAAATATCCCCCACACCTTTACACCCCCACCACTGGCCTGAACCGTTTATACAAGGCAGGATGAATCCATGCTTTCATGTTTTTGACGTCAAATTCTGACCCTATCATATGAAGATGGCAGCAGAAATTGAGACACAGACCAGGCAACGTTTTTTTACAATCATCTATTGTCCAATTTTGGTGATCCTTTGTGAGTTGTAGCCTCAGTTTCCTGTTCTGACAGGAGCTGGCACCTGGTTTTGTCTTTTGCTGCTGTAGCTTATCCGCCTCAAGGTGTGAGGTGTTGTGCATTCAGAGATGCTCTTCTGCATACCTTGGCTGTAACAAGTGATTATTTGAGTCACTGTTGCCGTTCTATCATCTTATACCATTCTAGCCATTCTCTTCTGACCTCTGGAATCAACATTGCATTTGCACCCACATAACTGCTGCTCACTGGATATTTTTTTCTTTTTCTGAGCTTTCTCTGTAAACCCTAGAGTTGGTTGTGCATGAAAATCACAGTAGATAAGCAATTTCTGAAATACTCTGACCAGCCCATCTGGCACCAACAACCATGCCACGTTCAAAGTCACTTAAATCACTTGCCCATTCTGATGCTTGGTGTGAACTGCAGCATATTTTCTTGACCATGTTTACATGCCTAAATGTTGCTGCCATGGCATTGGCTGATTAGAAATTAATATATACCTAATATACCTAATATA
>CAIGQZ010032451.1:7192416-7202729 GCA_903798205.1 Danio tinwini | reverse complement strand
AAAATATATATTGTTCAGGCATTCCTCTTTTTAAAAAAAGTCTCAGGTTTATGCTCTCATTTATATTTAATTTTTGTTTCAAATGTAAGTCTCTAAAAATAAATCTCTAAAAAATGTATACAGCATGAGTTAGAGATTAATAAGTTTGTATTTTTTTGTAACAAAATAGACTCAATGAATTAATTAAAACTTAATGTTAAATAATATTTATCCAGCCTTGGTAAAAAATGTATGCATTTTCCTTAATCAACAATTGAGGATATTAGAAATATTTCATGACAATAGAGACACTAAAGAAGGAGTGATGCTGCTGAAAATTCATCTTCGCTATTCCTGTCTTGAAAGAACATAAACCCCCCCTGCAAATCAGGAGACTTTAGCCATTGTCCATCTGCAGTGCTTTTAATCTCACTGCTGTCTTGAAGAAACAATTGAGATATTAATGAGATCACATTTGTGATTTTTTCATTTGTCTGGGTATTGAAGTCAGCGTTAACAGCCTGCCATGTTTAATGAGGACAGACCTTTGAATACATTGATTTACATTTTAATAGATATGACTGCTTGTTAAGTGTCATTTGCATGTAGTTATTATGCAAACGAGTGTCTAGTAGTGATATCTGATCACGCTGCATATGATTGTTTAACATTACGTGTTAATCACAGTATCATACATAAAACGTGTAGCCTTGGATGTTTTAATGTCTTTTAAAATCTAACTTTGTTTAATATGACACATATGATGCCTTCTTCCATAGATTCCCAGCCTAGCATTGTAAGTATGTTTCTGACACAAATGCAAGCTCTTTGCTTTACCATCACTAAAGGAATACTAATCCTGTATAATTGTTTGCTCAGTGTAAATTACAGCTGAAATTTATAGAACAATGTGCAAATGGAAATTGCATGCTGTGGATCAATGGTAATTAATGCACCATACTGTAGAGCATCAGAAAATTGTCTCCAGGTGTATGAAGAATCGGCATGGTTATTACTCATCACTTTAATTGGACTAATTATGATTGCTGCTGTATTTAGGATAAATCAATGCCAGAGGAGGTCTTGAAATGCATTAACGAAGCAGAGAGAAGTTCATCCAAAGCCAATATTTTTGCCAAGTGAGATCCATGCCAGTGAATAGAAGCCATTTATCATCATTGCCCACTTTTTCGCCAGTTGAGCTGTAAGGTCAGTGAATCTGCGTCAGTCCCTATTTAGGAAATCCATTTACATGCATGTTCATTATTCACATTAGATATAAGCATAATAAATATTATCCAAATTGAGAGTGCTATTTGTTCAACTGAAAGGAATGTGTGGATGCTAAATATCTGCATGGCTAAAAGGCTCTCCAGGCAGAGTTATGGGGCCCAGTGGCTCTTTTGACATGGTTTTTTGCAATCCTGCACCAGCGCGAATGGTCATGGGCTTTGCTGGGCTCATTGTCCGAGCTACAGTGGTGAGTGGTGAGAGGTGGAACAGAGCGAAATACCATGTGTGCGCCCAGTAGGAGGACATTCCTCCAATCCTATGATTTCCTCAACACATTCGTCCTCTGGAAGGCCCACTGTAATCGCATTGTTCTGGGCTTTAGCCTCCAAACAAAACCCCTCATCAACAGCATGTCAACTACACAACCCCTGTAACATTGTGAAATAACAGAAATGCTGTGGGTTTATTGGTGTATCAACAATTCCTTAATGCACAACACATCTGTAATGATTGATTTAAAGGGATGCAGTATATGTAAACTGCACAATTGTGGAGATAATATTTTTAAAATGTGCACTTTAAGATAGATTTTATGCTATTTTATTTGTTATTCTTTTTTATTGAACATTTAGTTTTGAACAAATCCCGAGATCCACCCAACAAAAAAGTCAAATAAAAAAAAAAACAATAATACTGTAATAATAGGTACAAAATCAGGATTGAAACATATCTGATACAGTCTCCCTCATATTTAACCAAAATTGTACAGTTTTTGTACTGGCATCATTTATTTTGGCTGTGGTGTATTTCAAGCTAATAATGTCCAGTAGTTAGAGCCTCTAGGATAGATCAGCCGGAGCAGATGGATCCAGCCATATTTTCAGGATTTTTTCCACATGAGGTTATTAATTAGCAAATGATATAAATATTACAAACATAAACATTAGGCGAGCAGGTTACATTGTAACCCCGTGTCCTAACAACACGCTTTGTGATGAGATACGCAGTGATGAGCAGTTTGGCTGTTTGCACCAAACAAAACACGACAGAAATTTAAATACAGCCATTCCGAAGCACATAATATGCACTCACTCACAAAACTATAAGGTTTATAATCTATTTAATACATGTTAACCATCTTTATTTAATACATATTAACCCCCTTTGACATCATTAAATGTAGATGCTGAATCACTCATATGTGTTTAGTTCTAAAGTTCAATTTCAAACAGTTTATTTTATTTTCACGTTCTGGGGTGAACTATCTGCTGCTGCTTTCAGTATATGGCAAAACATGTCCTGTAAAATGGCATTCAAACGCACATTGTTAGCATTAAGCACTGAATAAAACACATGAGGGTTACCTGAGATGATCATTATCATAGTTTTCTGTTGTTCAGGTGTGAAAAATAGAAGCCGTTTTATATATATTAATTCGAGGTGTTGGTTAGAACCAAAACTTCTTTTAGTATGGAAAATAGTTCATCTATCGTGTGTTGTTGCTTTCATTTAGAACACAGTTTAAATGACTTGCTCTTGTCCTCAATCTGGCAACCCGCGCTTGCGTTTGTTTTGATCCAGGCGTGCAAAACCTAGTTCAAACACTGGGTGTCAAACTTACATACTGCACCTTTAAATAACAGGTAGGGGGTAGCATAACCCTTAAAAATTATATTATAATAAATCATTTAGTGAGCTGGGTTAAAATACTTTTACTTTTAATTATCAAATGAATTTATAATATTAATTTTACTCACATTGACTAATCAACCTATTCACTAGAATTATAGGCATATTTTAGTGGTGGAATTTTAATTGACATTTATTCATCTAGCAAACGTTTTCCAAAGCAATTTACAAATGAGAATATCATAGATTTTTATATACTAACATAAGCTATTATTTATAAGCTATTATTATAATAACCTCATAAGATGCTAGTAATATATACGTTTCAGTGATTGTATAGAAAAAAAAAACTAAAAGAGAGGGTTTAAGAAAATTCAAAGTAGAGTGACTCTGCTTGTTGTTTAGATTCTAACTTTTACACGACATTATCAGTATTCTATGGGCAGAAACAAGTCCTACTTTAACCTTTTTTTCTTGTTTGAGAATGCATTTAACTCAGGTACATTATACACTACCTGACAAAATCGTGTTGCCTATCCACGTTTTAGGAACAACAAACAATAACTTGACTAGTTGATCATTTGGTATCAGAAGTGGCTTATATGAAATGCAAAGGCCTATAGATTACACTTGTTTTACCAACATTTATTTATTAATTAAATTAAGACAGTAAGGTCAGACTTTGCTTAGACAAAAGGCTTGTCACTTAACAGAAATAATGTACAGTATAGAAGAAAGCCATGGTGCAATAGAAAAAAATAATAATATTGTGTATGACTCTCATGAGCTTGGACACCTGCATCCAGACATCTCTGCAATGACTCAAATAACTTATTAATAAAGTCATCTGGAATGACAAAGAAAGCATTCATTCCCAGAGTTCATCAGAGTTGGATTCATTTCCAATGCCTCCTCCTTCATCTTACTCCAGACATTCTCAATAATGTTCATTTCTGGTGACTGGTCTGGCCAATCCTGGAGCACCTTTACCTTCTTTGCTTTCAGGAACTTTGATGTGGAGGCTGAAGTGTGAGAAGGAGCGCTATCCCGCTGAAGAATTTGAGCTCTCCTGTGGTTTGTAATGTAATGGGCAGCACAAATGTCTTGATACCTCAGACTGTTGATGTTGCCATCCACTCTGCAGATTTCTGCCCCCATACTCAATGTAATCATGATTTTTCCTTCACCAAACTTGACTGATTTCTGTAAGAATCTTGGGTCCATGCTGGTTCCAGTAGGCCTTCTGCAGTATTTGTGATGTTAGGGGAAAAATCTGCCTTCTGCTACTTTTACAAATGATCAACTAGAACTCAAGTTATTATTTGTTGTTCTTATAACTGGGATCCATGACAAGACTTTTGTCAGGTTATAGGAAAGGATAATTGTATTTTCTTTACATGCCATGAACACAATAGGTCATGTGTTCAGACCAGATTTTGTATAAATTCAGACATTGCTTGAGTATTTAAATCGTAGTACTTATTTCATCCAAACATAAAATTAGCTTCTCTTTCTCTCACTTTCTTGTCTTTTTTTCTGTTTTCTGTTTTTCCAAATTATTTTGGGTTTCTTTACCAATGGTCTTTACATACCATCTTGTAGAGAACTAAACAGCCCTTTCAACTCAAAGCTCTCTAAATATTTACAGTAATAAAAAATTGAAACTGAAACTGAATTTTTTGTATGCCACTTGACAGATATACATCAACATGTTCAGTCTTTAAGTATAGTCTGTTTTCAGCTAATTGAGCTGATCTGATTCCACTTGGACACCCAAACACTTGTTTTAATGAGTTGATATAATAAAAAGGTCTTCTTTGAAATGAGCTTTATTGTTGATTTTTACAGCTGTCTGTCATAATTATGCAAAATGTGGTAGTAATTTTAATGATTTACGGGTAGAGTGTAGAATTATTGTGCCTTATTACAATTGTGCCTTGGCTAGTTTCTCATCTGTGTAAACTTCAAATATTTAAACACAGTAAACTGAATAGAAACTGTGGTTTAGCATTAAACTAATAATCAATGGAATTTTCCTAACAAAGCAGGATTTCACTTTATTTTCTTATTAAAACTATTTTAGTAATTTATTGGTATCAGAACCAATTATAAACCAATTGTGTTCTGGTTAGTTTGAACTTCAAGTGAGCAAATACAGTATTATATTTAATATATAAACAGAGTAATATCTGTAAGTCATTAAAATGTGTTGAAATAGTCATAGTACTTTAAGAAATAATAGTTTTGGAAGGCGCTGTATTAAAACAATATACATTATAATGTAGCCACAAAGACATCATACACAAAATACAATAAATGTAATATTTTTTTTTTATAATGACAATTTATTATAATTGCCTCAATCAGCAGTCATCTGTGTAAGAATCAAGATGTTTTCCTAACAAGCCTCTCAAGAAAAACTCATTTGTGCGACATATAATTTCCCTTCTACCCTTAACACGCATGTGGGAAAGACTGTGTGTGAGTGAGCATGTGTTGGCATGTATGTGTCACACCACGGGGACATGCTGTGCTCTATCCACAGTGGCCACTCGGCAGTGGGGGACAGACAGCATCTCTGTGTGTGCGGCAGCGGGGCCTTCAGAAGATCGATGGGAGGCTTATGGGGAGGGTCGCTGTCAGCTTGTCTGCTGTCTGTTCCTCCGCGCCAGCCAATCAAAGTAGCCCAGTCCTGACAAGGACTGTTTGAGTGAGCATCGATCAGGCTGTGGTAGAGGGGCCCGCTAAAGGGATTGTTTTTCACAGTAAAGTGTGTTTTAATCTCCCCTCTGATGTCTTAAGAGATCTATCAGTGTAACTAATAGTGAGTTGCTAAAGGCCAGAGACCAAGGCTGCTCCCTTGATAGGCCTCCATCTATAAAATCCCCCTTGCTTCTCGACTGTACAAACCCCACTCTCCCACCAGATGGTTAGTTGTCAGATAAGTTAAAGGAACGTTTTAAGGCTCTTTTCTTGCTCTGTTGACAGCATACTGTGTATAACACGATTTTGATTACCACAAAAATATGTTTATTTTGTTGGTGACACAGTGGCTCAGTGGCTAGCACTGTCGCCTCAGAGCAAGAAAGTCGCTGGTTCGAGTCCCGGCTGGGACAGGTGACATTTCTGTGTGGAGTTTGCATGTTCTCCCTGTGTTAGCGTGGGTTTCCTCCGGGTGTTTCGGTTTCCCCCAAAGACATGCACTATAGGTGAACTGAATAAGCTAAAATGGCCGTAGTATACTGTATGTGTGTGAATGAATGTGTATGGATGTTTCCCAATACTGGGTTGCGGCTGAAAGGGTATCCGTTGTGTAAAACATATGCTGGATAAGTTCATTCTGCTGTGTCGACCCCTGATAAAAAAAAAAGTCAAAGGAAATTTTATGAATTAATATGTTTATTTTTTACTAGTCCTTTTCGTTTACTACAGCTACAGTAAAATACTGTAGAAAAATTCTGAAGCATTTTTATAACACATAGTGTGTTTTATAAAACCATTATGTAATGTTAAATGCCTTTTCTGTGCTTATTAGTCTTTTGTACTAAATATTGTATGGGCAGCACTTAATGTATTCACAGAAATATGTGTAAACTACTTAAGGTCATGAAGTACACATTATGTTACCCTTTCAGAGGCAATTAAACATAGAAACAATTACTTAATTAACGAGCCTCAGTGCAGTTAGAACACTGATTAGAACTGTAATGTGTCAATGAGTTTGTTCTGCTAAATAAACCTATAATTTGTTACAGAAAGAACCATGATGTACTGTAAAGATTATGCCATTGTTTCCCAGTCGATCGAAAAAATTATGCAGACATCTCAAAACTTCCCGCAAAATATTTCTGTATCTGAAGTTGTGTTCTGCTGTATGAGTAGAAGGAACCCTGAGGATACGGAAAGAGTGTGTGTATGTGTGTGAGAGAGTGAAAGAGAAAGTTTGAGTCTAGGCAGGTTGTTAAATTGAATCTGGGAGATGTGTGAGTCTATAACAGTAATTTAGTGTGGAATGTAACTTACGTCTTGAGGTATGTGGGATATTCTCGCTGCAGTGCTCGGAGGTTAGATTGAAGGGTGCGCAGAAACAAGCTGAACGTTGGGTTTTGTGATAGGACCATGACCTTATGTCCTTTTTATAAAATAAATCCCTAGATCAGAATCGGCACTGCTGAATAAAAACAAGTTATTGCTTTTGTTTTAAGATTAAAACAAATGTAAATAGTTGACTCTGATATTTATACTCTATTGAAATGCACTGATCTATTACTTCTTAGCAAAGGAACATTGTAAAGTATATGACATGCATGTTTCTTCTTGTAAATACCTCAGTTAGTGAAAACACAAATCTGTCAGAAAACTGGTCTGGGTATTTTAGTCCAAAGAGACCAAATCATGTGAGACCATGCGTATCAGCTCCAGTGATCAGCCCAGGTGAGCAATCAATCCTGTGTAGGAGGACTTGAAACAGAACACTTTTTCTGACCTTTCTCTCAGGTAATTGCCCCCATGACTGGAGCAAACAGTCTGATAATTGCCCCTCTCCTTTATAAAGAGGGGGTTTTGTGTAAAATGTCAGCCCTCCTTAAGCATTCCCTTTCTTGGTGTACTCTAGATATCTAAGGAGGACCCAGAGGAGCTCACTCTCAGAGACGGTCCCTTGGCATTTGGCTCATTTCAAAACCTCTGCGTTTTTTTCCCTTTTCTTCTCTCACTGTCAAAGCACCAGCATCAAGCAAGCCTCCGCATTCACATTTAATCTTTGACAAAGCCTGAGGTTGTTTGCAAGCACTTGTGCTTTTCAGAAAAGGTTTATTCTGGTCTCATAAATTCTGCTGCTATGCTGTGTCATCAGAAAATATCCGTGGCTCAGGAACCGAGCCGCAGGAGGGCATTTTATGTAACACACTGTTAACAAACAGAAGAGCATAGCGTGAGCACTTGTCAGTGTGAGCGTGGGCATTTATGAAGAAAGAGAGGGACATTTTCAACAGCTGTCTGACAGTAGGTAAGAAGAGACTCTTGATGTTTTGGTGCCGTCCTGCCATGGTGTCTGTGGATCACCTGCGGTGGCGCGTCTCCTCCGACCCTGACAGCCTTGCTGCGCAGCTCCATGCAGGGGCCCTCTGATTTATGGCAGTGCTGCTCCCTGTACCCAGCCTGCACGGCGCGGCCCCTGGTGAGAAAGCCTTTCCCCTAGAGTGGCCCCCTCAGAGAGACGAATGGGGACTGGCTGGCAGGCAAACCTTAACAAATGTGCGGACACCCTGCAGAGTGGCTCGACACACAAGATTGATTTGTGGGCCCCTCTGCCCAGGCTTGAACGGGGCACCTGCCGGAGGAATCTAAATAGCATCCCCGCTCTGTTAGCTACCCGTAACGGCATGGGCGTCAGACCCCTTCCTGACCCTTGCAGGAGCTGCTGATCACTGAAGAACCTGATCTTTTCTCTGGATATTTTATATTCAGGCTGGCAAGGCATCCTACGGGACCTTCATGCTTACAGCTTCATTATATGCAAGTGACAAATCTTCAGTGCCAGAATCTGGGTAACTGCAGAACTAGGGTGTCCAACCACAATTAAACAACTGAATCAGTGTTTTTTAAAATCTCTACAAGCATTCAGCTAAGCATGTTTGGGTCAAGTTAAAGCTAATCTCCTCAGGACATTGACCCTCTGTAAACAAGATGATGAACAACACTCTCTTGTTATCGAACATCAAAATTAAGTAATTCAGCATGATTCTGCAACTATGTTGCAATTTGTTGTACAGATTAAGTAGCTACCTTAAAAGTGGCATAGATTGGATAGATACATTATGTTAAATTGTAATCAGAGTTCGGTGTAAGACGTTCCACAGTAACCCGTTACTGTAATCTAATTACATTTTTGAGGAACGCAGTAATGTAATGAATTACATTTTACATGTAATTTGATTACAGTTACTAATGTAAAAGCATTACTTACATTACAAATATAATCGTTAGAAGAAACAAATGCTTCTTTTAAATCACTTTTTCTGCTGTCACGTCAGTTAATAATCAAATTTAAATTGCTGGAGAATGCCAGCTGAAATAGCTGCTGTCGAGAGCGGCAGCTTCTTTAGGTGGAATACAGACATTACTTAGATTTCATTGAGCGTAAAAACTAAAGTATTCTTGTTAAAATCAGTCTACTGTTAAAGTCAGAATATTACGAGAACTAGAAATTTTGAAGACACTTCTATACAGCTTAAAGGGACATTTAAAGGCTTAACTAGGTTAATTAGGTTAACTAGGCAGGATAGGGTAATTAGGCAAGTTATTGTATAATGATGGTTTGTTTTGTAGACTACAGGAAAAAAAAATAGCTTAAAGGGGATAATAATTTTGACCTTAAAATGGCTTTAAAAATTAAAAACTGCTTTTGTTCTAGCCAAAATAAAACAAATAAGACTTTCTCCAGAAGAAAAAACATCATCAGACATACTGTGAAAACTTCCTTGCTCTGTTAAACATCATTTGGGAAATATTTCAAAAAAGAAAAAATAATCAAAGGGGGGCTAATAATTCTGACTTCAACTGTATGTCCAGCCTCTAAAGAACTTTTGACTGCTTTTAACTCGACCAGCAACTTGTTCAAGCATTTGAACAAAAAGTCTTCTAAGACAATACTTGTCACCAAGGAGGACACCGGCGCCTAGAAACACAGCAGCCCAACTCAGCCTAAACAGGCTAAATTGCGTTTTTGTGCAGAATTGGGAGTGAAGGTATCTTCTGAATGTGAAGAGAAGCATGCTGCTTATGGGGTCGTTCACATATCACATCTTTTGCATGCACCTGCGCGCATATAAAGTGCATATAGAGCGATTTAAAAAAAAAAAAATTCACATTTCCCAGGCGCCAGAACTGACCGATCAGCTTCATGCTTTGTAAGAAATATACACATTTCGGTAGACTCATTACCTCTGACAAACAGAACACTGCAGTGTTATTTCATACTATAGATGTCAGTGGGTACAGATATACATGTTTCTTCAAGTGCTTCATTTGTGTTATGAAAAAAGAAAAAAAAAGGGGGCAAACGGGTTTGAAACAAGTAAATATTGGAAATATTTTTAAAGTATATAAAGTATTAAATATATAAAGTTTTGAACGATTTCTTTAGCTCTTTTAAATGTCAAGCTGCTGTGATCAACCCATTGTAATGTTTCTTAGTGAATATTAAATTACCAAGAGCTGCAGTATATTTTGTATTTTCATAGATATTTTTTATGTTTTAAAAGTAACTTCAAAGTAAAGTAATTAGTGGTATAATTACTTTTTACATGAACTAATTAGTAATGTAATCAGAGTACAATTTTTGAGTAGTAATTAGTAATTTGCAATATATTACTTTTTAAAAGTAACTTACCCAATACTGACTGTAATATAAGCTAAAATATAAGCTATTGAAATATCTGCTAAATTATATATTAACATATATATATATA
>CAIGQZ010032451.1:7099521-7118532 GCA_903798205.1 Danio tinwini | reverse complement strand
ATTAAATTAAATTAAATTAAATTAAATTAAATTAAATTAAATTAAATACTTTAAGGTCAGGTCATTGATATTGAAGCTCTTTAAATATATTTGTTTATAATTAAAATATAAGAATGTAGTAAATTTGTATATTTAAGATATAGTATTTAAGAATACACTTACCTTTCAATAATTAACTTTAGTGTGTGCTCTAAACCCACAAGAAAGGAACACAGAATGAAGTATTTAGCTAGTGTTGAGGTAGGGGGATAGAACAGAGATTGTATAGTACAAAAATCCTTACTTTTATGAGACCCCATAAGTCCTCATAAAGTGTGTGTGTATGTGTTTAAAATCCACAATTACTTGTTTATACACTGCCTTTTTATTTTTATTTGTGTAAGTCTGTATGAAGTATTTTTGTTAACACTTTACAATAACATCATGAATAATGATGTGTTCATATGTAAACTAAACATTACTTTACTATGATTTTAAGGATGAGTTAATGCATGTACTAATCATGAACTAACTTTAACTACAACATGAGTCACATGAGTTCATTTGTGTATAACGGCTACCTTAATTGCATGTTAGTATATGATTTGTTAATTAATGTAATAATTACCACATTAGTTTATGATTAATTTAACCATCATGAACTCATGATATGTTAATATATAATCGTATTGTGATTTTACTTGGAGGGGCACTCCGTCATTTACCAAAACTACTCATGAATTCCTTATGCACATCCGTCTAGTGTGTTTACATTGAATAATTTTGCCAGCATCAATATGAACAAACATTCTGCCAGCATCAATATGAACAGTTTAAACACAGGAGTTCACGAGTCGTTAAGGTTGAGTTAATGATGATGTCCCCCTCCAAGTAAAGTCATGACATAATTATACATGAACAGCTCATGTGTTTATGTTGGTGACATTTAGGTTAAACTTAAATGTTAATTAATACAATAATTAACAACATGAACTAACAAGTAATTAAGGTAGACTTTATTTACACATGAACTCTTGTGATTCATGTTGTAAAGTTAGTTCATGATTATTGTGCGCCTTAACTCATCATTAACTCATAATAAATAAATGTTTAGTTTACATATTAATACATCATAATTCTTGTACTGTTATTGTAAAGTGTTACCATTTTGTTTATCATGATCTGTGGACAGGGGATTTTAGGGTTGCTAACAGATATTGTCATTAGCAGATTTCTGTTAATAAACCTTCAACAGCAAGTAAGGCTCTTAGAAAGCTACAGAATATGTACTATAATGTGTTTCTAAAATGTCTCTTTCTCTCTTTCCCCCCAGCCTTTTCCATCTCCAGTGAGAACAGCCAAGTAGTGCTGATCGCTATCTCCTCCGCCGTGGCCATCATCCTCCTCACTGTAGTGCTCTACATTGTGATTAGCAGGTCTGTCTGTCACTCAAGCCACAGTCACGCAGGGGTTTAAGTGTGCCCATCTTGAAGCTGTCACTTTGCTGTCTCAAGTCTCTCTCTAGGACCCTTAATCTCCTATCCTTCAGATATGAAGTATGAAAATGTGTGCCCCTTCATGTCTGCTGCCTATATATAGTTGTAGACGATTCACTTGGCAGAAGCTGTGTTATTTTTCCTGCCCCTGCTTTGCCGAATGTAACGGGCACCATGAGACTCAAGTGTCATGTCATGCAGAGGGGCTGATTTTGGCAGACTGCTCCATTGAAAGAGCGCATGAATCTATGGCTTATTATAAGACCCCAGAACACTGTCATGCCTCATAGCAAAGCAAAATAGCCAAACATTTCTGTGGTTCCTGGCTCTAGCTTTTTGCCTGTGCAGGTTTTAGTCTCTTTGAACATCATTTAGAGCATAAAAAGTTAAAGCTGGTAAGAATAATTAATAATAATTTAGAATAATGGATGCTTTTCATCACTTCAATTGACAGGTTTTGCAGGTACAGTAAGTCCAAACATCCGGATGAAAAGAGGCTCCCTTTTGGCAATGGTCACTGTGAGTATATATCTCAATGATCCTTCAGTCTTGCTTGTTTTCAGGTTCTTTCCAGGTGTTTAATACTCAGTCTTTGCAAATAGCAAAAATCAAAACACAGTTTCGCTGTGGTATTTATTTTTAAATGTCAGACAGCCCACAAGAACGCAGTAGCAGTGGAGGTTTTTATAATATCCCTTTGCTCCTGAGTTACAGCTAGCCAGTTGTCCATATGCTACCATTTTTCACACTGGCAGAAGTATCAGGAAGGAAATTTAATGGAGGCCCACACAATTTCTCTTAGATTAACCTGCATGAGGTGCCCTGTAGGACTATAGCTTAGGTAGCTGATTAGGTCATTTGTAATAGACCTATCCATCTTCAAACCCAGCAAATTGCGTTTCTTGACAACCTTAGCTTCCTATCGTTAAGATTCAAATCAACAACCACTGCGACGAAATATGGTATATATTTTTTTCCCACTGGACCTCCCAGGCACAAGCATCAGGAGTTTTACCGTGCAAGGCAATTTTTGCTCTAGACAGATATTCCTATATTTGTTCCCTACCTTGTTATCTCAAAATGTGAGTTATGTAATTAATTCAGTATGAAAAGATTAACACAATTAACATTTTATATGTATAATTTCAGGCTTAATGTTAAAATGTTTTCTGAGTTGACAAGTTAATTATGAATAATATATCTCTCCATGTCATTATGTTAATAAAATGTATGTTTCCTCATAGTCTTTAAAGCAAAGTGTCTTGTTTCTGATAGTTTTAAAGTGTGTAGGTGATGGTTAGTAATCCCTTCCCTCTACTGACATGTCACTCATGTGAGATTGCCACAATTAACAATGATTCAGTTTTTTCCTGATAAAACAAAATTTAGTTCTGCCCTTGTTTTTTTTTTTTTCTCACTTAAGATATCTTTCACTCAAAATATATAACAATACAAATATATATAAGAAAAGACCATTACAGTTTATGCTTCACACCAATGTTTTAACTTAAGCACAGTTTCCTTTCTTTTTCAATAGATGACAAATTGTCTTCTCATTGTCTAGCAATGTATACTAAGCCAGTAAATATCAATATTAGAAAATGAAGATACACACTACAATAAAGGTACAAAATCTGTCACTGGGGTGGTACCTATTTAAAAGGTACACTTTTGTACTATACAGGTAGATATTAGTACACTTTTGGTACACATTAAAGGTACTATGAGCACACATTTGTACTTTTTTAGGTATTAATATGTACCTTTAAGTACCTGCTAGGAACAAAAATGTAATAAAGCATTATTGTTTTGTTGTCATTATTCAATATATTATGTCACATATGGTTCCACTTTCTTACATCTGCTAAATTTTGCCAAGCAACAATAACTATGGCCACAACTTTTAGGTATGCTGTCTTTCTTTACTTTCCATTTCTTTATTTAAAGAAGCATTGAGAAATTCTTATTGATTTGATAGTATTTTCATTTTCCAAAACATTTTTGTCTTTTTGGTAACACTTTATTTTGATGGTCCATTTGAGTATTAGTAGACTGTCTGCTTAATATCTTTTGATACGGCTTCTTCATTTACTGACTATAAGAAGTACAATCTTAACTTACACTAACCCTAACCACAACCTTAAATTCAACAAACGGACCATCAAAATAAAGTGTGACCATCTTTTTTTTCTATATCTAGTTGTATACCAAACTATGATTGATTCAAACATAGTTGACTCTAAAAATGATGTGTTGTTTTAACCCAAATCTGAAGGAAAAAAAATGGACCAATAGTGAATCAATTAGATTCAACAAGATAACTTGAAATCTTGATAGATTTGGTTTGGTTTGGTTTGGTTTGGTTTGGTTTACCCAAAATTAGAAAGAATGGCTGTTAAAATAATGAAAAAGCTATGCAGAATTGAACCATTAACCACTGTTCATTTCGCCAACAAAAATAAGATTATAATATAAATAAATCTGTATATATAAAATATAATTTATTGATTAAATAATGCATTGTTAATAGACTAGATGAGCAGGTCAGAGCATGCTTGTTCAGCCATGTTACTTACACTTGACTGTAGTGCTTTTTCCTTCAGAGTTATTTATTTGATTTCTTTTTCAGTGAGACTGCCTGGCATCAAGACCTATGTGGACCCGCATACTTATGAAGACCCGAGTCAAGCCGTGCATGAATTCGCAAAGGAACTTGATGCATCATGTATTGCCATTGACAAAGTCGTTGGGGCAGGTATGAAGTGGTATCCCTCACTTTTTTTGGTGCAGTAAAACAAAGTTACCTGCAAAAATGCACTTGTAACAAACATGGCAGGTGGTGTAAATGAGAATCATTTAACACCACAGCTGGAGATGTGTGGCTTTGAGATGGGGAAAGGGTTCCTCCCAGTGCTCATCCTCACTGCCTCAATGCCTTTAATAGACTGCCTGCTGCCAGAGCAGAGGAGCATGGGTAAGCAGAGCACACCTCCGGCTGGGATATTATATTTCACCCCCCACAGCTCTCTCTCTCCCAGCATCCCTGATGTCTTAAACAGCGAAGCACATATCAAGATAATGCCTTGTGATTCATGGCTCTGTAGACAATGCTGCAGAACCTAGCAAATAAAGAATCCACTCACTTTTGATGTACCACCGTAAAGTCGGAATACAAACAAAAGGGCTTAGGCACTACAAATAAGCTCGCTCCATAGTTCATATGTCACTTCTATTGTAAATCACCATTTTATGGCTTTCATAGTGTTGGCAAGCAATGAAAAAAAAAATAAATGTTTTTGTATGGGCCTTGCAAAATGCTCCATTAGCATCATTTTGGTACATAGACAGTGATTTGTCTACATAGCTTATCAGAGTAATCGCTGCTGTGGATTAAGCCAGGCTGATATTTAAGATGGTCAACATCATCTGAGTGCTGGCCAAGTCCAGTATGGCCACTGTTTAGACAGCTTGCAATTATTCCGACTAACTTTTTCCAGACACCAAGCCTGGATTTCACTCATCTCTCCATACTTGCATGGGAAATAAAGTAATTGCACATCGCATTACGCAAACAGGACACAGCCCTGGCCTGAATGTCTTGGAAGTGACATCATTTTTACCCAACATCATCCTTTGTGGAGATCTGAACTACTGCTGAGTTCTTTGAAGTTTGCCTTACACCTGTGTCTGTGCTCTGGAAATTAATATAAGCCAGGGATCTATTCATCTGCCTTAAAACTGATTAATCTTGCTTTTCTTAGCCACAGGTTATCCTTAAATTGGACATATAAGTATATATTGGTATATAAGTTTTTAATGTTTATGAAACAACTTTGCCCATGAAGACTAATATTGAATAATATTACAAAAACATGAAATTTTGTTTAATGTTGAATAAATGTTTTCTATATTAACATGTATTTAAAATGTTATTTATTTCTGTGAGAGAGAAAAAAGCCATGCCTTCAGTGTCAGTTGATCGGAGAAGGCATTTTAATATGCTGACTTGCTTTACAGTAATTGAAATAAAAAAAATATGATGCCTAATATTAATATAATTATGCAAATATGTTCCCATTCTTTACACTAGGGTTGGACATATTTAATGTTAACTTTGTAAGCATTGTTTCAGTAGTCTTAATAGTAAGTAGTCTTAAACCTAAACACTAATGATCATTCTGACTGCCTCCATTTTGAGTTGCAGTCCCCATACTTTTTGAACACACTGCAGTAAGATTAAAAAGTTTAAAAAGACAAATGTGACTTATGTGGTCCAAAAAACAATAAAGGTCTGTTTTTTAACTAAGATTTATACATCTTAAGGTTTCCACTGATGTACGTTAGGGCTGCACAATATATCGTTTTAGCATCGATATCACAATTTGCACAACTGCAATAGTCACATCGCAAAGATATGCAATGTTGAGTCTGATTTAGAGTTGAGTAGAAGCTACAGAATTGTATTCAATCAGTGTGTTTGATTTATGCAAAAAGCTATTCTTATTGAGAATTTTTGTCTTGTTTCTAGTCCAAATAGCTACATTTCAGAGTAAAAACCAGATGATTTCACTTACCCCACTGGCAGATAATTTAGCTTGTTTTAAGGAAAATCTCTTTATTATGACTTATTTTGTCTGACGGTGAAAACAAAACAATAGTTTTACTTGCTCTAAGAATTTTTTGATATTTGGACTGGAAACAAGACAAAACCAAGTATGAAAAGCATTTTTTTTTCTATTGTGGTTATTCAATTTCTGTACCTGCATACTGTTAGACTCCCCAGACAACTATCAAACAGTGCTATTCAAACTATCTTGTGAAACAGTATTCCTGTCGCAATATTTATCACAGAAAATATTTGTAGCCCAAATATTGTGCAGCTTTAATGTATATGGTTAAATGATAGGATAGGACAATATTTGGTTAAGAAATTACAATTTACAGTCAAGCCCAAAATTATCATACCCCAGGGCTATGAATAATATCGGGCATGATGGTTCATATCTAGAATCTGAGGGTTCAAAAACAACATAAAAGCATATTTGAGAAAATAGCCAATCCATTTTTTTAAATAAACTGTGTTTTGATATAAATATGGTAGAAAATTTACAAAATATCTTCATAGAATATATTATATCTTAATGAAATTTAGCACATTGTATATCCTAGTTATTTTGGCATAAAATAAAAATAGATAATGTTGCTTTTTCTGATTTTGGCTAGTCCTACAAATATCCCTGCACAGCTTAAGGCTGGTTTTGTGGTCCAGTGTCACACATATCAACATTACTACATTCTTATACAATGTCACATTTAACCCCAACATACACTACCCGACAAAAGTCTTGTCGCTTATTCAAGTTTTAGGAACAACAAATAATAACTTCACTTTTAGTTGATCATTTGGTATCAGAAGTGGTTTATAAGAAAAGCAAATGTCTCTAGATTATGCTTATTTTACCAAAATAAAATATGATCATGCCTTAATTTTTAAATATTTAATTAGAACAGTAAGTTCTTACTTTGCTTGAACAAAAGTCTTGTCACTTAACAGAAAAATGTACAGTATAGAATATAAAGTCATTGTGCAGTGGAAAAAGATTTAAAATTGTGTATGACTCCCATGAATTTGGAGGACTGCATCCATATACCTCTCTGAAATGCTTAATACCTGTTCATACCCGGTGACTGGGCTGGCCAATTCTGGAGCACCTTGACCTTCTTTGCTCTCAGGAACTTTGATGTGGAGGTTGAAATATGAGAGGGAGTGCTATCCTCTTGAAGAATTTGCCCTCTCTTGTGGTTTGTAATGTAATGGGCAACACAAATGTGTGGAGACTTCAGGTTGTCAGTGTTGCCATTTACTCTGCAGCTCTTGCATGCCCCAATACTGAATGTATCCCCAAACTAGGATTTTTCCTTCACCAAACTTGACTGATATCTGTGAGAATCTTGGATTCATGTGGGCTCCAATAGGCCTTTTGCAGTTTTGTGATGATTGGGATGCAGTTCAACAGATGATCTGAAAACTGTACATTCTGCCACTTTTCCAAATGATCAACTAGAAGTCAAGTTATTATTTGTTGCTCTTACAACTGGCATCGATGACAAGACTTTTGTCAGGGAGTGTACATAATGGATTACTTCTACTAAGGCTTAGCCTTAGGCATATTTTACCACAAACATTAAAGGAAATCTACAGCTAACTCATACTTTACAATTTGTTCTATCATTCTGCATATCACTGTTCTATATATTTGTCTCTCATGCTGACACAGTTTATATGTAATTCTTAAATCTGGCAATTGCAGTTAGGGGAGGTAATTAGCATGAATACACTTTAATTAAAACAGAAATCAGTGCGTCACATTTGCTATAGTTTTCTTAATAATAATGTGTCTCAACAGGAGAGTTTGGAGAGGTGTGTAGTGGCAGACTGAAGCTGCCATCTAAGAAGGAGATCTGCGTGGCCATCAAGACACTCAAAGCTGGATACACAGAGAAACAAAGACGGGACTTTCTCAGTGAAGCGAGCATCATGGGACAGTTTGATCACCCCAACATCATCAGATTGGAGGGTGTGGTAACACGCAGTAAGTACAGTAACATTTATTTGCATGCACTCGCTAAAGGCAATCAGTTTGCATACCTTTTTGAAAATAAGTTCTGATCTTTTTTTTTTTAAATCCCATGTATTATTCCATGGGAGGCATGGTGGTGCAGTGGGTAGCACTGTCACCTCACAGTAAGTAGGTCACTGGTTAGAGCCTCAGCTAGGTCAGTTGGCATTTCTGTGTGGAGTTTGCATGTTCTCCCCATGTTCGCTTGGGTTTTCTCTAGGTGCTCTGGTTTCCCCCACAAGTCCAAACACATGCGCTATAGGTGAATTGGGTAAGCTAAATTGTAGTGTATGTGTGTATATGAAAGTGTATGGGTGTTTTCCAGTGATGGGTTGCAGCTGGAAGAGCATCCATTGTGTAAAACATATGTTAGATAAGTTGGTGGTTCACTCCTCTGTGGTGACCCCTGATTAATAAAGAGACTAAGCCAAAAAGAAAAAAGAGTGAATGAATTATCCCATGTTATAGGAGAAAGATAAATGTCTTTTTGTTTTGTTTTTACTACATCTGATATGAACCTGTGAATATTTTCAGTGCTGTATAGTGAGTTGAATTCGTTCAGAAAATTCATCTATCATGTTTAGATTTTTTAAAGTTGTTAGTTCAGAGCTCGTCCGTCTGGGAGTATCTCATTTAAAGCATTAGCTGTTTCCAGTTATGGAATATTAGCGAATGTCATGATGTTGGCAAATCTCTTGCATAGAGAGCCACTGTTTTATTGACCTCTTTCTTGTAACGTTGAGCTAATGTCCAGCTCGAGAGACAATTCACAGAGGACAGTAAATCACCTATGGTTGTAAATCTCCCCAGATCAGTCTCTATTATGTATCATGATCAAAGCAAAACTCTCTAATCCATTCCACAAGCCCTCTCAATGGCTATGTGGTGCCATTTTCAGTTTTTCTCTTTTTCTCTAATAATAAAATATGTGAAAATAGAAAAACATTTGACCTAATCTGACTTTATAAAGATTTTTTTTTCATAACAGATCATTTTGCTTCAAATTATAATTCAAAATATGTGTGAATTACCAAGTGCACCCAAAATATTTCATATTTAAGAGTATATATATATATATATATATATATTGATGACATATATGTCATTGATGATATATGTATTGATGATATATGTATTCATTCGTTCATGGCGATTCAGTGGCGCAGTAGTTAGTGATGTCGTCTCACAGCAAGAATGTTGCTGGTTTGAACCTCGGCTGGGCTGGGTCAGTTGGTGTTTCTGTGTGGAGTTTGCATGTTCTCCCTGCGTTCGCGTGGGTTTCCTCCGGGTGCTCCGGTTTCCCCCACAGTCCAAAGACATGCGGTACAGTAGGCTAAATTGTCTGTTGTGAATGAGTGTGTGGATGTTGCCCAGAGATGGGTTGTGGCTGGAAGGGCATGCGCTGTGTAAAATCGTGCTGGATAAGTTGGTGGTTTATTCCGCTGTGGCGACCCCAGATTAATAGGCGACCCTTAATTAAGGGACTAAGCCGACAAGAAAATGAGTGAATGAATAAATATTCATTCATTAATTTATTTTTAACCATTTTCCGGGGCCCGAGTCATGAGGGCAGCAGTCTTAGGAGAGAACCCCAAACCCGTGTCCTGGATCTTCCCCGAGGCCTCCTCCTTTGCCTGGAAATTCATTTTGGCCACTTGTATCTGAGATTCTTTCGGTCATGACCCAAAGCTCATGACCATAGGTGAGGGTAGGAATGTAGATTGACCAGTAAATCGAGAGCTTTGCCTTTCTGCTCAGCTCTTTCTTTACCACAACGGACCAGTACATCGACCACATTACTGTTGCCGCTGCATCAATCCACCCGTCAATCTCACGTTTCATCCTTCCCTCAAGACTGCTTGAGCATACTCCCATGAATCCTTGAGCACCCTGGTAGGGGTATAGAGCTGGTCCAGTGTACCACGGCCTGGACAAAAACTGCATTGTTCCTCCTGAATCGTAGAATTAATTTTTTTATATATATTTTTTTACTTATCTTTACAGTATAATGTATTGTAATATAAATATTTTACGTTTAAAATTATCACAGCAACAAAACAATCCTAAGCTTTTAGTACGTTGGTTTTGTATATTTACATTTTTTAAATATTATATTTTTTGTATTCATTCATTCATTCATTTCTAAATTAAATATGATTCTGTGCATTTTTAAGCTTTTTATTTGTGTTTTATTGTTGCAAACACACACACACACACACACACACACACACACACACACACACACACACATGAATCTTTACATTTCTACTCAGCAGTGAAAAACTTTCTCTTCCTGGCAACTTTGCTGTGCTTCCTTTTTACTTTAAGCAGTTTTGGAATGGAATGGAATGTTTTCCTTTCATGTCCGTAATTCGTCATAAAATGAGGATTATGTTGCTTGGGTAAATCTTACCATGCTCACGCTTTAGCATTCTTGACTGTAAATAATGAAAAAGTTCATTTTAAATGTCAATTGTGGCCGTTGCTTGGAAGGAACTGTGCGTGTGTGTATTTAGAGAGGTGGTGTACTTTGCGTGTGATTGAAAGTAAGTCTGGGGTGCAGAGTTTGGGCTGTGGGGCCAGCGAAGGTTGGCATGTGTCTCCTGTAGCCTCTGACGTGACATGATTTATTAACTCTGCCCTGTTAATTCTTAATAATCCAGAGACTTTCACACCCCATTTAACCTGCTGCTTTTTGGCCCTACATTAGGCAAAATATTTGTGCTTGCTGCTTCACAGAGATGAAGGGGCCGTGATACTAGTTACGAGCGGGATTTCAGGATCAAAAGTTTACCGAGTGATCAGTGGTTTTAGTGTGTGAGGTTTTTTTTTTCAGTAATAGTTTTATGTTTATAGATAGATAATCTAATTTGTGGATTATTCTACTTAAGTTTAATTATGCACATTTCATAAATATCATTCATGACAGCGCTGTGCTGTCAGCTGTAGGGATGCTGGAAGGAATGTCCAGTGAATTATGACCAGTGCAAATACATATCGTGACAACACAAGCAGGTCATCAGGCTATTATTGATATAAAGTCATTTTATGTACGTACTTTAAAATAAGGCACAGATGAAGTGCAGATGATAAAAGCAGTGATTTACAAGCAGCAGGACAGAGAATATAAAGCTGTCAGACAGTGACAGTTGACCTTGTGGTCTGTCCAAGTTCAGCTCAAGACTCTTTTCATCCTGCAGGAAACTCTCATTTACCTGAAGTCACAGTAAGTTATTGTTATGATTGCTGACTGGCGGTGTCAGAGGTGTCATGTGAAGAGCTCTGACGGCCCAGCTCTTGTTATGGGCTTCAGACAATGTCTGTGAAGTGTTGAAAACCTGGTGTGTAGCCATCAACCTGATCTGTTCACCCTCTCAAACTCTATATAAAAACTGCTGCTTAACCCAGAGTCTTTTAAAACACCCACATGTGGCAGCGATGAGCACTGTATGAGTGAACCTCATGAAACCTGTCAGGAAGTCAGCCAGATCCAATTTCAGCCAATAAAAGCTGTTGTTTATATGTTTGTGTGTGTGTGTGTGTGTGTGTGTGTGTGTGTGTGTGTGTGTGTGTACGTCCAGTATAGAGCTTAATTATCATGAAAATACTGCAGAAATCTTCTTGATGTTTCATAACCCTTGCAGACATAAGTCTTTTCTTGAAAGATCCAGTGTCGTCATTGAAATAACTCTGAAAGTCGTTATGCTGAGCATATATAGCTAAGGTCAAACTTATTCATGCCTTTGAATGCATTATTTTCTTTTTTCTTGAAGATTCTACTTTCAAGATGTTTTCTTTTGTCCAACAAAAGCTCATTAGTTTGCAAATTGGGTAATTTAACCTTCCAACACAAATGACACCACTGCAGCAAAGCACAACTCCATTCTGGCACATCTTTTCTCCATTAGACTAAGACATGTGTGAATTCTCTCTCTCTCTCCTCAGGTAAACCTGTGATGATAGTGACTGAGTACATGGAGAACGGCTCCTTGGATGGCTTCCTGCGAGTGAGTGTGACACACCGAGCGCATTTAATGAGACTCCATTATGTATGATCAGAGGAAAGGCACAGAGGGCTCATCTTAAAATCATTTAAAAACCCATCTGCATCTTAGCTTCTCTCACAGTACCTGCTTATCACAGCATGCTTTAAATTCTCCCATGCTCGCCGAACATTTTATTCTCATTTATACAAATAGACACAAATTGCTCTCTGCTGGCTCACCTATGTGTCTCAGTTTGCTGCGGCGAGATTGGATTTTTTTTGACGATGCCTTTTGTTCATAACCTTGCCTAAATTCATCCCATTCACATTCATAGCTGAGGCGCAGGCCTCCTTAAATAGACAATGACACTACCTGTGTTTCAAGCACTTTGTAGTGTCAGGATTTCACTCAAGCTTGTATGCACAATGGCCTCATTCTCTCACACAGAACAGACCAGGCTTGTGTTCAGAAGAAACGCTTATAGAGAGCGGATTCGCTTGCTTTTTCGCACTCTGAAATGGCACTGGGGAGACTGGCATTCAGCCTGCCAGCCCAGCCATGCCAGTGAAACAGACTGGGCATGTTCTGTCCTTCAGATGACTTCCTCTTAGCCCATCGCTCGCGCTGTGAAAATAAACAAGCAAACAACAGGCTGTGGGATGGCCCATCTGAAAAGTGCTGATAAATGCGCTAATGAGCTCATTAAATGGGTCAGTTTAACCTTTGGCTGTGGCCATCCTGCCTTGGCTCTAATACACCTGACATATGAATTTATCAGCCTTGTGTCATTTTTCAACTGTTTACCACTCGCAAGGCGTGCCAGACAATCTGCTATTTGTAGAACAAAATGATCACCCTACAAATTGATGTATAGCTTGAAGCACATAAACAAGAAAAAAAAAATACAGAAATGAAAACTGAAGCGAGGGGAAATGCCACCTGAATAGTTTCATTTTATATAACACGTGAATGTGCGCATCTGGTATGCGATCCAACTGACTTCCAACTGTCATGTGCGCGCATTGTCGCAGTGCTGAGCAGTGCGTCCGGTGTGTGACCTGCTTAAGTCATAGCTGGGCACAGTGGACAGCCGCCAACTTGCAATTTATATGTGTTCCCTGATAAAAATCTATGTCTACGCATCTGGTGTGCGACCCCCTTCACATGATATTAACATAAAGTGGAATTTTGTGTGGAACTACTTTACTCATAATTATAAGAGACAGACCAATTCCAGATTATCACCCATGGCTCTAATATACACTATTTGTATGGGAAAACTATTTGAAAGGTAATATTTTATTTATTTATTTATTTATTATAATTTTTTTATTATTAGAATATGCAAAAAGGTACACAAATTGGGATCAAACTAAGAAAATAAAACATAAAAAACAACAACGAAAAACAACAACAATACAGTCAGGTACTGGCAGGTGCGTGTGTGTGTGTGTGTGTGTGTGTGTGTGTGTGTGTGTGTGTGTGTGCGTGCGTGCGTGCATGTAAAGGTAACATGGTGGACAGGTCAGAGTACATACATAAGGGTCAATAACAGTCAATAAATGAAGCAAGTGTCATAGATATAAATAAACAAATAGAAAGAAACCAGTCAGGGGTAAAGAGTGACAACAATGCTAGTAATGTATGATAGTAATGATGACAGTAAAGAGAAAAGACAACAGTAATAACTAACAATAACAGTAATAATAAATCACAAGTACTACACCAACTGCTACTACAGAAAGTTACTAATATTACAACTACTATTGCAGCTGCTACTACAGCCACAACAACTATTACTACTACGTCTACAACAACATCTACTACAACTGATACTACTACAACAACGTCTCCTACTACTACTGATACTACTACAGTAATCACTAGTAATAGAAAGGTAATATTTAAAAAAATATACTATTAAATATATTGACATTGCTTATATTGACAAAGGCTAATTAGAAAAGTAAAAAAGTTATTTCATGAAATATTATTTTCTTTCATTATAACTGTTTTATTATTTTCAAAATCATGCCTCCCTTTTGGAAGAAGCCTTGAATAAAAGTAACTTCACGTCAACTTTAATTTAATACTTATAAATGTCAAACATTTAGGCAATTCTTTACTTATTTAAATTATTTATGTACTTCTTTACTCAACTAATTTTTCCAAGTGCAGAAGTTGAATTTAATTTATCTCAATTTAAATACTTTTGAATGTTTAGCAATAAAGGTTACATGCATATTATTATATAATATATTATAAAAGAATTAAGTACACATAAAAAAAAATATTGTTTAAAATGTTTTTTGGCAATGCAAATGTTTTTAACTAATTTCAGACCTGGTTGTTCTATAAAAAAAGAGAGAAAGAATCAAGGCTGTAAAAAAATAGACATTCAAAAGTAGAGTAACAATTGCCCTAAATTAAAAAGAGTATGCAAGGGCATATTATTAAAACAACTTGAGCAAACAAAGCATGGAATTAGCAGGACCTACATGAACTGTGTTCCACTTGTGTCTGCACAGGATCCCAATCCCAGAAACAAGAAAAAAAAATAAAAGTTGCAGTGTTCTGCAGCAATTTCCTGCACACTGCAGCCTGGCCTGCACTCTATCAAAGAGATCTGTCATCCTCCCTCGAATGTGTTTCCTCGCCACTGCTCATGTCACTATTATTAGCATGCCTTTGAACCTCTCTGAGCTCCTTTCTCTTCCAGGTGGTCCAAGGTTTATTTTTATCTAAACTTAGTTTGTATGCGGTATACGTAAACATGCATATAGAAAGACAGTGAAATTAAGGTGGACAGAGACACGGAATGAGAGAGAGAAAGAGAAAAAACTGGACAATTAGACAAAATGTTCAAAGAGAAATAAAGATCTGAGTGTTTTTGACTTTATTGATAACTTTACTTAAACATGTAAGAGAACTAAATTTAACATGCGTTAGTCAATGGTCCCAAAAAAAAAAACTTTTAAACTTTAAGACTTTAAAAAATGGGCTAAATATGGGACGGTATTTAATCCCTCGCAAAATATACTGTTCTAAATTAATTCAGAAATTTTACATTTATTTTAGACATGTGTCTTAAGGACATCTCATTTCATATTTTATTGTGAATTATTGTGTGTTTGAAGCTGAAAGCTCTAGTTTACATCAGGGTTAGTACATATAGTGTTGAAAGCAAATCAATAGCAAATTAAGAGCAATGCTAATTTACAGTATTTTCATATATATAGTCTTCTGAAGAAAGTCTTACTTCTTTAGGTTTGGCTAAATTAAAAGCAATTGATTTGATTATTTTACAAAACATTGGTTGCCATTATCTATAGAACAAACCACTGTAATCTATAAACTTAATTAACCTACATTGTAAAATAAATATCTGTAAATTGACAGTTTTTGAGTTTTTTGTGATTCATGTTTTTTTTTTTTGTAGAATTAGAAGAGTATAATTTTCATCAGAAGTCAACAGAGCAGAGATCATCATCCCATAATGCAATTCACAAATGTAAATAAATGGAAAACACAAAATACAGAAACTAGTAATTTTGTATGTTGTCAACTAGTTGACCTAATGACCTTGTTAAACATTTAAATTGCGCTTTAAGCAGAATACTAGTAACTTGCAAAAGAATGTCATAATGTCAAAGACAAAAAGAAGTTAGTTATTAGAAATTAGTTTTTAAAACTAGTATGTTTAAAAAATGTCTTTGAAAATCTTCTCTACATTAAAAAATGTTAAATTTCACAGCAAGTCTCATAAGACATATAATACGACATCTAATAGACTCTTTTCACTTTTCTGGGTTTCTTAGTAGCGGAAGTCATCATAGTTGGGAAAACTTATAGCGCTGTGAATATGAGAATGCAACAAATATTTTTTTTTACAATAGTATTTGCTCAAATAATAAAAATGAAAAAACTCCACGGTGATGTTATAAAGACTTTCAGGAAAAGGGAAAAATAGTGTGAGACTGATGATGGCAGCCAGAAGAAAGAATAAAGTCAAATTTACTGTCCTGTCCCATAGACGCTGCATTGTAAAAGAAATCCAGATTTTCACAACGTTACTGTAATTTTTCACAATAAATTACATTAGTATCACTTTACAGGATTTAACTGTAAAAATCCAAAGTAATGTGTTGTATTCAGAATTTTATTGTGAAATTATTGAAATTAAAATAATTACAGCAAATTACTGTAAACAGGGCTATATCTTTGGCATGTTAGCTATCCTGTAGGAATTCTAACTCTTTTTATTTAATTCAGCATAGATATTAATACAAATGAACTTTTATGCTAGTATTGGCACTATTTTAATATTTAGAAATGACAGAATGTTATTGCAGCCCCAAAAAACAATTTGGTTACATCTTCAAAATAAACTTGAAAGAAAATCATCATATATTGAAATGGCATGAATGTCATAGTACATTTTCATTTTTGGGTGCACTGCACCTTTATTTAATTTTATAAGGTTAACATGGAAATATTAAATAATTTTTAATGAACATAACTTTGTGGAACAAAAGTAATTGATTCATAAAACCAAACACTGTTAAACACCCAAAATGATTTCAAAGTCAAGGTAAATGTCAGAATGACTAGCCAAGGAAAGCCTGCTTCACAGTAAAATATAGTTAATTCTACAAGATAATACTGTGCAATAGACGTTACTATCTGTGAAGTTACACTATACAGTTGCAATCAGAATTATTGAACCCCCTTTGATTTTTTTTTCTTTTTTAAATATTTCCCAAATGATGTTTAACAGAACAAGGAAATTTTCACAGTATGTCTGATAATATTTTTTTCTTCTGGAGAAAGTCGTATTTGTTTTATTTTGGCTAGAATAAAAGCAGTTTTTAATTTTTAAAACCCATTTTAAGGTCAAAATTAATAACCCCTTTAAGCTATTTATTTTTCCATTGTCTACAGAACAAACCATCATTATACAATAACTTTCCTAATTACCCTTACCTGCCTAGTTAACCTAATTAACCTAGTTAAGCTTTTTAATGTCCCTTTAAGTTGTATAGAAGTGTCTTGAAAAATATCTAGTCAAATATTATTTACTGTCATCATGTCAAAGATAAAATAAATCAGTTATTAGAGATGAGTTATTAAAACTATTATGTAAAGAAATGTGTTGAAAAAATCTCCATTAAACAGAAATTGGGCAAAAAAATTAACGGGGGCTAATAAATCAGGGGGTTGAATAATTCTGATTTCAACTGTATGGCTGTAATGTCACAGTAATTTAATGTAACTAAATCACAGTAAATTACTGTGAACTACATCACAGTAATTTGTTGTGAATTTACATACAGTATTTTACTGTGAAAGTAATGCAATTATTAGCCAGTTATTTACTTTGAATTTAAAGTTGTTGTTTTTTTACAGTGTGCATTATAAATGTCTCACACAAGCAGGAATTAGTTTTTTTTTTTTGTAATTTAAAGCAAAGATGATACATACATAAATACATATAAATATTCATACTTAAAAAATCTAAATATTAAAAAAGTCATGCTCATAAAGTCACACCAGTTAACTGTGCATGAAGATGAATGCAAATCATTATGAGAGAGCTATACCTTTAAGACCGCAGTTTGCCTGCTTGTGGTATAGAAAAGCATTTCTCCAAAGCTCCCTGACAAATCAATGCTATCTCACTCATCCGGCCAGTCTCTCCCACTCCTACTGAAGCACTTCCTCCCCTGGTGTTTATCTCCAAGTCCTGAGCATATCATTCTTTGTATAAAAGGCCTATTCACACGCACCAGTGTAAACACCGCGAGCCTGCCAGTGGGCTTCGGTTCAGATATGCAGTCGGCGATGGGTTCTTGTGTACATCTCATTTATATACTTCAACAAGTTGCCGCACACCAGAAAAAGCAGAAAAGACAGTCAAATGTTCCTAAACATTCAAGGATCTGCTACTCTCAGCAAAACGATTTCATGAGTGGTGCGATGGAACGCATGACAGATGACTTTGGGAAATATTCAGGCAGTGTTTTGAAGATATGAGTCATCAAAAGTCCCTTTGTGTTTTATAAAACATAGCATGACTTATGTTTATACAGTAGACATTAAACACCTTATTTGACTTTTCCCTTCTTCCCGTCTTTGTCAGAAACATGACGCCCAGTTCACAGTGATTCAGCTGGTGGGCATGCTACGTGGCATTGCATCTGGGATGAAGTATCTGTCGGATATGGGTTACGTGCACAGAGACCTAGCTGCTCGGAACATCCTGGTCAACAGCAATCTAGTGTGTAAAGTGTCAGACTTCGGCTTGTCCAGAGTGTTAGAAGACGACCCAGAAGCAGCCTACACGACAAGAGTAAGTTAACACCTGTACAAACAGTAAGAGTTTTTTTATTTATTTTTTTTATAACAAACCAATATTCTCATCCAGCATAAAGTTAAATCTTCAGTTATCAGTAAAACTACTGATATAATTTTAGAATTATATTATATCATCATAGTTTTTTATTAGTGTTATCAAATGATTCACTGTGATATATGTCTCTACTGTGTGTATTTATAACTTACTTCATATACATACTGTACATGAAATACACATAAAGCAAAAAAAGTTAAAACACACACATATATATTTTAGCACATTTTTAAACATAATAGTTTTTAAAACTAATTTCTAATAACTAATTTATTTTATATTGCAATAATGACAGTAAACTTGTTTTTACTAATGTTATCTACTTTGTAGATACTAATAGTCAGCTTAAAGTACAAGTTAAAGGCTTATTATGTTAAAATTAGGCAAGTGATTAAGATAACAGTGGTGTTATAATAATAATAACAATTTGACATATACATACATACATACAATATACATACATACATACATACATACATACATACAATATACATACATACATACATACATATATATATATA
>CAIGQZ010032451.1:7051003-7091987 GCA_903798205.1 Danio tinwini | reverse complement strand
ATTATTATTATTATTATTATTATTATTATTATTATTATTATTATTATTATTATTATTATCATCATCATCATCATCATCATCATCATCATCATTATCATCATCATCATCATCATCATCATCATCATCATCGTCATCATTATTATTATTATTATTATTATTATTTATTTTATTTATTTTTTATAGTGAATAAAATAACAACAATAATAACAATGTGTTTTAACTACATCAAATACAAATATATGTAGTGTTAATTGTATGAAGTAATGCAAATACATTGAAGGAAGCGCCATGCAAATATCAAGCCCAGCCGATGTCATGCCTCCTAGAGCCATATACCCCACTGTGATTGGTAGGTTCGTTCAGCTCCGCACACAACACTGTACACTCTAAGGAAAAAAAGGAACTTAAGGAACAGTTTTGTAACTTTGTAAAAGTTGTACCTTATATGGTACAGAAAAGACCTCTTATGACACTGTTTTGTACCTTTTATGGTACAATTAAAATGAAGGTACAGAATTGTTCTCATAAAAAAGGTACACAAGTGTTGGACATCTCCTTTATTACAATATCTATAAAAATAAATATTACTGGAAAGGCAAAGTGATTAAGCAAAGTGAATAATTTCCATATTAAATCATGCATCATCATTTAAAAGCATAAGTTTAAAGAAACTCATAAACATTAATTATTAAGTTCCACAAAACAAAACAACTAAAAAACACTATAGGTATTGTAAACTAAAGATTTAAATTTTTTTTATAAACATTTGGTAAGCATTTTCTGATACATACATTTTCATTATTGATATCCGCACCTTTTGGCGTTTGCTTTCCACTACGCACGTGAGCTGGCAAAAGTCCTGCATATGCAAAGTGTTCATGCAGACATTTTACACTCTCAGAAATAAAGGGACACGAGCTGTCACTGGGGTGGTACCTTTTGAAAAGGTACACATTTGTACTTAAAGGGTTCATATTGGTACCTCAAAAGTATATATTAGTACCCTAGAATTTTAAGAGGAACACTTTTGTACTTTTTAGGTACTAATATGTACCCTTGAGGTATTAATATGGACCTTTTAGGTACAAATTTGTACCTTTTCAAAAGGTACCACCCCAGTGACAGCTTGCATACTTTCTGAGAGTGTACTATTGTAAAACTAATCGTACATTGTGCATATCTCGTTACAATACGTTTGCATAATTCTATTTCTATTTTAAAATAAAGTAAATTAAATGAACTTTTAAGTAATTACAAAAGTATTGTGTGAAAATTGGAGCAAAAAGTTTTATATTGTAAATGGGAGAATCTATTTTCGTAACATTTTTGTTAAAAGTGTTGTGAAATGTTTAGCAGAAAAATAGATCTTTTGATTTATGTTAAAGTGTTTTTTATTCTTTATTGTAAATGGAAAAGGTGCATTCACTCAAAAAGGAACTTTTTAAAAAACATTGTTTAAAAATGTATTTGATGTTTTATATTAACTGAAATGAAATTGACACATTCTGGATATACAGTAGCTAGGATATAGCACTGAGTATGAGTATAGTTGAAGAACACATTTGACACTGTTAAGGTACAAAGTCACTGTGGTGGTACCTTTATGCATCAGATCTGTACCTTTAGTGAAGGTACAATATTGTATCTGCAGGTTTTAAAAACCAAAGGTACATTTTGTTTTCCCATGGTACAACTCATGTTCTTAAAGGTACAAACTGCAATGGTACAAATTAGTTTATTTGTCTTAAGGTACAATTCTGTTTCATAAAAAGGCAAGGGTTTGTACCTTCTTTAGTAAAACATTGTACCATTTTTCCGAGAGTGTAAAGTGCCATACATATCAAACTTGCAGGCCACACTATTATTAAACTTTCAAATTAAGACGGGGGCCACAAACTATCATCTCACGGATCGCATTTGGCCTGCGGGCCGTGAATTTGAGACCCCTGGTCTAAGGGGTTTTGCTTGAAAAAAAAATACATATAAAAAAATTCTAATCTAGTCGAGTAAAATGTAGTGATGTGTAGTAACAATATTACTTAACCAGCAAGACTATCCTTGGTCAGCCACCCACTAAGTTTGTTGTGGCTAGACCATTTATGCTGATCTAATTGTTAGCTATCAATTGCTAGCTATACGCACCCAGCAAATGAAAAGTGAAAATGAATTTTTGATTCACAGGCCAAGATAAACTATTATATGTTACAGGAAGATAAGAATGAGCCATGTGTGGAATTGTGGTAAATGTGTAGTGGTTTGTTATGAAGTCTTGTTGTGTCGACATTGCTATTAGTACTTTGTTGCTGACCCTGAGCAGTGGCCTCGTTGCTGCAGTTCAGTAAATTCACCCTGAGCAAATACGATCCTGAGAGTTTATTTGAACTGGTTTGTGGCAGTGCTGATGATCAAGTGATGAAAAGCAAAAGGGAGCAGCAATTTTGGAGCACTTATGAGGCAATTGATTTTGTAACATCACATGGACGGAAGTGCTTTATTTTTGTTTTAGCGTACTGGATGGTGAAAGTTGGCAGGCAAGGAAGAAAAACAACCTGGGAAAATTAAAGAAAGTAGTTCAGCAAATTATAGTGCTTCGTCTTTAAACTGAATAGTTTTACCAAAAATGGAAATTTTGACATCATTTACTCACCCACAGGTTGTTGCAAATGTTCTTCTTTGAAACACAAAAGGAGATATTAATATGCAGTCACGTTGACATTAAGTGCATTTACATGAACCATCTAAATGTGATTGTAATGATTTGTTTTTGCAATATTATGATCTAAACACATTAATTCAGTATTTCTTATAAAATAATCATATTAACATAGGTGGTACACACTGAATTTAATCTAAGTAAACAGGCAAACAAACATTAACTGCAATTATCTTCAATTCAAGTTTATTTGTGTAGGTCTTTTTTTATAATAATTATTTTTCTAAGCAGCTTTATAAGGTGCACATTATTGCATTACAATCAAATATAAGTTATTATATACAGACATAGTTAACCTGCAATTTTATAGGATATAGATGATGTCTATGTGTACATGTTTACTGAAGTGTATTTGTGTATAAAGTGTATGTGTTGTCCTCAAAGTCCTCTATGGTTGGCATCATCTCCTTGTACTAACCAAGCCCTTTTAAAGCAGTTTGCTGTCTTTTAGTCCTCAGTTGCACTTCAACATAGTCACTTGGTGGTACCTTTTGAAAGAGTACAAATTTGTACCTAAAAGGTCCATATTAATACCTCACGGGTACATATTAGTACCTAAAAAGTACAAAAGTGTTCCACTTAAAATTTTTAGGTACTAATAGATACTTTTGAGGTACCAATATGGACCTTTCAAGTACAAATGTGTATCTTTTGAAAAGGTACCACCCCAGTGACTGCTCTTGTACCTTTATTTCTGAGAGTATAGGGTGTGTGAATTAATACATTTTTTGTTGGTGTAGTCCCTTTATTCATCAGGGGTCGCCAAAGTGGAATGAAGCATCAACTATTCCAGCATACTGTATGTTTTACACAGCGGATGCCCTTCCAGCACTGGGAAACGCATACACAATCACATTCACGTACAGTACACTTTAGCCAGTTAAGCTTATTCAATGCTTTTCACCTAAACCACATGTCTTTGGACTGTGGGGGAAACTGGAGCACCCAAAAGAAACCCATGCAAACATGGGAGAACATGCAAACTTCACACAGAAATGCCAAATGACCCAGCCAGGGCTTGAACCAGCTTGCTGAAGCTTCTTGCTGTGAGGAGGCAGTGCTAACCACTGAGCCATCGTGCCGCCCTGGGTGTGTGAATTACAGCAGTAAAAAATACCCATAGTTCTTGAGAAATTATATGAATAATGTATTTAACTAGATTGAAGAGCTGACATGTAAACATTCATAACATGCTTAAGTTTTTACTTATTATGTGACACGATCACATTATTTGTTTCCATGTAAAACAATTGTAACAAATATAACCAGTCATATGAAGAATTTAGATACAAAAGTCTCTTAAATGTTCAAAATCAAACAAAAAAATGCTCAGAGGTAGCTTAAATTATGTGTCGGTGCTCTTTAGGGGGTCGCACACCAGAAGTGCCTCAACGTGCCACAGAGTGCCATGCATTTCAGAATTCTAAACATAGGTTTCTATCAGGGAGCGCCATATGAATAGTTTCATTTTAAATAACATGCGAATGTGCACGTCTGGTGTGCGATACTTTCAACTGTCATGTGCGCGCCATGTCGTAGCGCCAAGCGGCACATCCGGTGTGCGATCTGCTTTTGTGTAAGGGATTCATCTGAATAAACTGCAGAAATCACTCCAAAAACTCGAAAACTGTGGAAAAACACATTTTTTTTCCACTGCCTTGGACTGATTTTTGCTGGGGGTTTTTCTGAAATTTTCTAAAATGAGCATTATTCTTAGTCTCCTATGTTTATGTCCAATTAGTTCCCTTTAAATGAACTTACTCATTGCGGTAAAAGTGAAACTGAACCTACACAGAGGAGCCTAAGAAAAATGCTTGTTTTAGAAGTAAGATTCAGAATTTGCTTGATGATTTATTTTTTCCACAGGTAATAAAAGCAGTGGATGAGGGGTATCGTCTTCCCCCACCCATGGAATGCCCTGCCACACTTTACCAGCTAATGCTAGACTGCTGGCAGAAAGACAGAAATAACCGGCCGAAATTTGAACAGATTGTCAGCATTCTGGACAAGCTTATCCGCAACCCTAGCAGTCTGAAGATCACAGCCAGCACTGCGTCCAGGTACAGTACATCACACATTTCATACCCAGTCTCCTAAATGCTTGATCTTCATATACTGTAAAACGGAAATGTTTCTCTTGTTTACACTAATTTTAATCCTCCCCCCAGGTCTTGATTCATGACACACTCATACGTCTGGTCACGTACAGTTATGACTAAGAGCTCAGTATTTTCTGCAGATTATTTTTGCTAGACAAAATCTGTTTATTTTCGGAGCCATTTTGCAAAGACTTAGACTGACAATGTTTGTGATTATTTTTTGCTGGCATCCTGTTTCTCCAGTATTCAGGATGCAATACTAATGTTGCTGGAAGTACTGTAAACAAGAAGGTCAAAAGTATGTGCAGTGGACAGCACTTCTGGTTATTAACTTGAGCAAGACCTTGATTCCAGTGAAATCCTGTACACGATATTCTAGATTTGTGTACTTTGTGGTAAAAGTCTGGGGAAGGTCCTCTTTATGTTCCAGCATGACACAACTCCTGTACAAGGTCTATTTTAAAATGTTTTAACCCTTTCTGGTGTGGAATAAATTTAAAGGTGCGGTAGGTGATCTGCCTAAATTCTAACTGGTTAGCATTATATCTTTCAAATACAATAACTCCCCTGCCATCCAAAGCTACTCCTCCTGAAATTAAAGATGACATAAACCCACTAGATCATGTCATTCATGCTATTATATCTAACACATTTTTTTTTGTTTTGTAGTTAGCAAGCAAAAACTTGTCATAATGTGCATTATTTCATACATGCAATAATTGCTGTTGTCACTCTCTTACACTCTTTGTCCTAAAGTGACTGTGCTTAGTGGTTGGCCAGAATTATACTTATTACTAAGCTATACGTACGTGCTATTTTTGACCGAATATTTAAAGTAGCATGGCAAACGATATAAGGACTGCGTCACATCTGCGTGAACAGAGGTGCAGATTTGTAAAAATCTACATTTGTTAACAGTTTGGCCTTTTTATCAGAATTATGGTGATTTTTGGCCCGACAATATTTAATTAGATGAACTTTTTTTTGTCTTATGCCTTACTTAGAATTTAAAAATACATAAAAATTCATTTAGATCATTTACTTTAATCATTATTACTAATGGAATGTGAAGAGACTTTCAACCGGCACAACAAAAATGTTTCTGAAGACAATCACCTACTGCACTTTTATTGTTCTTTACAAAGTCCAGATCTGAACTCTATTAAACATGTTTAAACAACATCTGTAAAAATGTAGTCAGATCTAATACCTAAGTATGTTTGCCCTCTTTCTACGCTCATAGTTTGGTCTACATTATTCATTTTGTAATATAAAGTTTTCCTCATCCTGATATTGACAGACTTACCTACCTAAACTGAACTTTGGCTGTGGTCTTGTATGGGGATTTGGTCATGGTACTGCAGGGGGTCTAGTAATTATTATATGATATCAAAAAAATTTTGAGAAAAAATAATAGGTGCAAACATTCATTCATTCATTTTCTTTTCGGCTTAGTCCCTTTAATAATTAGGGGTCGCCACAACGGAATGAACCGCAAACTTATCCAGCATATGTTTTACGCAGTGGATGCCCTTCCAGCCGATACACTCTTGCATTCCCACACATACACTACGGTCAATTTAGCTTATTCAATTCACCTATACTGCATGTCTTTGGACTGTGGGGGAAACTGGAGCACCCGGAGGAAACCCACGCGAACACGGGGAGAACATGCACAACATGCAAAACTCCACACAGAAATGCCAACTTACCCAGCCGGGGCTTGAACCAGTGACCTTCTTGCTTTGAGGCGATTGTGCTACCCACTGCGCCATTTTTGTAATGTAACTGTTAAATGTTGAAATTCTATACCACTTTCTGTTAGTGCATTCTTTCAGAATATGATAAACTTAAATTCAACATTATAAAAATGCTGGCTGCATGCAACACGGCATTATAAAATATAAAAATACATAAATTCTAAGGTTTGCAAAAATGTAACAGCATTATAATTCCTTAAAGACTAATCTAAAAATTTGAATTGAACAAAAAAAAAAGTACACAAAAATTGTATTATATCAATAAATTGAAATTAAAAACAAATTCAACATATTATGATTCTAATAATAAATTTCATGGCTATGCTCAATGCTTAATTTGAGCCAGATCTTGCCGGATTCTGTTCTGGAAAATATCCGATATTCATGTTTTGCATTCCAGTATTTATTTTAATGGATCTGGCATTACAGTTTTTCACTTGATCTTCCTCATCACTATCCCATCAGAGCAGAAGACATGTCGTGCAAATGTGTAAACTCATTCTCATAGGATTGACACATTTTCCCCAACATTTTTCAAAACAGTTAACACGGATGTCATTCAAGCAGTCCAAAATCCATTGTTTTAGTTATTGTAACCAAACATAAACCATCTATTCCTAACCATTAGAAACTACCAACATCAGTATGAAACCACTGAACCAGTGATTTGACACACCTTCACACAAATCTTTAATTAGCAATCAGTCCGCAAGCCTTATAAAAACAGTGGAGGGTCTGTGTTGTTCTGTGCCAGCATGGATAGAGGAGGTCAATAGTGGCTATGTCTTATACTCACAATAGATTTGACTGTATTTTAGTTAACATTTGTTTTCTCTAATATTTATAGTATTTTACTACTTTTGTCGTTTTTTTTTTGTTTGTTTTTTTTTTTTGTTTTTTTACAGTAACAGTGTTTCAGTTTTCAGCCACAGTTTGAAAAAAATGTCATGAATTCAATATAGATTTACTGTAATCAAAACATTTCTTATTCTGGATCCAATTCTTTGCAAAAAAAAAGCCAATTTGACAGCCCAAATAGAAAGACATCAAATCGTCACCTTGAAATTATAAGGTTCTATCTGTGTTCTGAATGATGTTGAGATATTGAGCTTCAAAGTGTTTGCATTCCATAGCAAACAGTACGTGTGTGACATTTGTTTTTTACTGTAAATAAAAAGTCTTAAATTGCAAACAACTTATAAAAAAGCATCCCATAATGTAAATAAGTTGCCATTTAATAAAAATAAGTCAATAACTCAATTATAAGGTGACAAATGGCATTGGCAATAGGCTACAATGGCAAGCAATGGTGCAGTGATTTACACTGAGTTCTGTATTTTGTATTTTGTTGTCCATTGTGTAGTGATTGATTAAAAGAGCTCATGTACTTGTTTGCAAGTTGTGTTGTTTAAAGGTAAAATTTACTTTTGTTGCAAATTTTAAATGTTTTGACACAGTATGTGCATTTTGCAAGCAAAATATGTCATTTTGACCATGAGTGCCGCTGCTTAGGCCTGTGTGTTAACTGTTTTGAAATTGTGGAGTTTCAGTTGACAGCTGCATCAAAGCAATGGAGAAAAACTGTAACTTGTACGCGGTGAATACCTACGTGTGTGTATGTGAGAGAGAGAGACAAAATGTGAATACAGGCAAATGGTGTGTGGACACGATGGTAGTCACCATGCTCAAGTTAAAGCAAAACTACTGGCCTTTAACAATATTTCATTGGCTGGTGATTGTTGTTTCGCGCTCAGTGAGCAGCAAAAATAAATAATGGCATAGTGGCCAACCTAAATAATATTTGTATTTTCAAAACAGCAAAGACACAGTCAAGCATATTTTCATTTTTTTTTTAAACCACGAGTAAATCTGGTAGTGTCTGATCAAAAGAGATGTTGAGAAGATGAAACTGCATGAATGGATCAGGATAGAGGGAGACAGACGCAAAGCAATCTCATGTGAGCCAGAAAACATGACAGAAGAGGGAACTGTGGGCTTTTCTTGAAGATTAGACAGAGTGAGTCATTTAATTATTTGTTTTTTACTTGACATTTAATAGTGAAATGAACTGAAAAGTGATTTTTTCATACGATTTATGTTTGTAGCTACATGTTTTTATTATCCATGACTGATCTATAAATTTATATATGACACAAAATAATAAAAAAATTAGAAATGTGATGCACTATCACAGTTTAATGATGTCATGTTCCGAGAAAACTTGTTTGGTGGATATTGGTCATGGTGACTTTCATTTCCTTTATTTGTTCCAGGAATGATTCATTTACAAATTAAGCACTGGCTATGCTGTTTAATAAAATGCAATATTACAATACTGTACCATATGAATTTTTATTTAAGATCTTTAGTCTTCAAATTTTGTCATTCCCTATTTTGTTGCAAGATTTCTTTTGTGGTCACTGTTGCCTCATGTGGTGTGGACATACTGTAAGTAGTATAACCAGGAGCTCTATTATTGTGAAGTATGGAACAGTGACTAATGGTTTCTTAAGAAAGTGAAAATGGGTCCCATGGAGTTTGCATGTAATTTTCCTGATTGGCTTTTAACATGGTCGATCAGGGAACCAGCAAGTGATTTATTGCTCTCCGGGTGAGACACATTTCGAGGTCCCGCTGCCGCCGGTCTGCAGCCACAGCTGCGTCCAAAACCTTTGCACCTCATTTATCTACATGCCCTGCATGCTAATGGGACAGCACTTCAGCCATTCTCATGAAGGCACCCTCTGCCTAAAGGCTAGACCCCTTTATACCAGAGCAATGTGGTGCAGATGCTCGGAAGTAAAATGCCGGCACTCTCAGGACAAGAGAAGGTGCACAACTCCAGAGCCTCCTCACAGCAAGAGCTGCATTCTTGTCCGTGACAAAGCTACCCAGATGTTGCTACGTGAAGAACGTCCTCCCACTTTTTCCATCCCAAGAGAACTTTAAAAACATGATACTAAGCAGCCTCGGTTATTTAGAGGTCACTACACCAGAGGGGAGAGAGGAAAGCAAAAGAAGAGAGAGGGAACCAGCAGAGACCCTGTGTGTTTACCTCTCTTCATCCTCTCCCTCTGGTCTGTTGTGCTCCTGTCGAGTGATGGCTCAGATCTCTGATGCCAGCAGCTGATGCAGTCAAAGAGTTTAAGTTATCACTTCTATAACCCGGCAACAAAGATTGTTCTCCTCGTCAATTGAATGTTTCTTTTTCACCTTGCAAGAATATAGCAATACCTTAGAACGTGGTGAATCAGAAATTTAAGTTCAAGGGGTAGTTCACCCAAACTGACAATGTAATCACTATTTAGTAATTCCAAACCATTGTTTCTGTATTTTGTTAAACACAAAATAAGTTATTTAAAGAAAACAAAAAAAACCTTCCATAGGAAAAAAAAATAGTATGAATTGTTACAGGTTTCCAGATTTCTTAAAATATCTACTTTTGTCATTAACAAGAGGTCAAGAAAAAGGGTAAGTAAATTAGTTTTGGTTTTGGGTAAACTAACCCCTTAATGTTCTCACTAGATCCTATTGTCAGGTCTTACATCACATTGTCAAACAATAAGTCTCTTTACAAATAATTTGTTGTGATTGTTCTAATTAAAGGAAAATAGTACTGTAGGTGTGGTTTCTGGAATTTGAGTTGGAGATGCTTACAGTACAGAATGTATTATATATATAAACATAATTGGCTTTGATAATTTTGATGCAGCTCTGTTGTGAGGTTCTGGTCATTGTATAGATATCAAGTTAATAATTATATTTAATATATAATTATATAATTTATATTATTTTACTGTGCGTGCATGTGTGTGTGTGTGTACGTGGGTTCAACCATACTTTAGTTTATCATTTTGTTTGTTTTTTAAGTTCAGTATTTTTTTTTTTTGTTTAGTTTTAGGTTTTTGTGTTCTTGTTTTTGTTTTGTTGTTGATGTTGTTGTTTTGTTGCTTTTGCTTTTTTTTTGTTGCTTTGTTGTTTTATTTTGTTTTGTCATTTTGTTGCTGTTTTTTGTTTTGTTGCTTTGTTTTATTTTGTTTTGTCATTTTGTCAGCCTGATCTCATGAGGAAACGTAAGTATTTTACGTTTTGTCAGTTTAGTGGCTAATTCGTACAAATTCGTACGAGTTCAGTCATACAAAAATGTACGATTTTAAAAAGGAGGCATGGCACCTAACCCCACCCCTAACCCCAACCGTCACTGGGGGATGAGCAAATCGTACCTATTTGTACGAATTAGATTGTACAAATTCATACGAATTAGCCACTAAATCAAAAAGTTACGAATTGCCGTTAGACTGCGTTACATTTTGTTGCTGTTTTTCTTTTGTTGCTTTGTTGTTGTTTTTTTGTTTTATTTTGTTTTGTCATTTTATTGCTGTTTTTTGTTTTGTTGCTTTGTTGTTTTATTTTGTTTCATTTTGTTTTGTCATTGTATTGCTGTTTTTTGTATTGAACAGTATCTTTGTTTTGTTGCTTTGTTGGTTTGATTTTTTTTGTCATTTTGTTGCTGTTTTTTGTTTTGTTGCTTTGTTTCATTTTGTTTAGTCATTTTGTTGCAGTTTTTTTTTTGTTTTGTTGCTTTGTTGGTTTGATTTTGTTTCATTTTGTTTTGTCTGTTTGTTGCTGTTTTTTATGCTTTGTTGTTTTACTTTTTTTTATTTTGTATGGTCATTTTGTGGCTGTTTTTTGTTTGTTTTGTTGCTTTGTTTATGTTTTGTTGCTTTGTTGTTTTATTGTGTTTCATTTAGTTTTGTCAGTTTCTTGTTGTTTTTTGTTTTGTATCTTTGTTGTTTTATTTAGTTTTATTTTATTTTGTCAGTTTGTTGCTGTTTTTGTTTTGTTGCTTTTCGTTTATCTTGAAGTTGCTTTGTGTTGTTGTTGTTGTTGTTGTTGTTGTTGTTGTTGTTGTTTGTTGGTTTGTTTGTTTTGCTTCTATTTTTGAGCTGCTGTTCTTTTAAACTCTGTACCTCTTTCATGTAAAATAAGATATAGCACTGCATGAGTTGAGTCCAACGTAACCTTTGTTGTCCCATCTTTAAACAAGTCTTTACAAAGCTGCATCACTCACAAGACAAGTTCACAAAACAGGCACATAAATATCCATGCACATCAGACTGTGAAGGTCACTTTAAAACGATCAGAGACATTGTTAAAATTAAACTTCGACCACAGAGCATTTGTAAAGATCCTCTGCGCTTCGGTGCAGTGCTTGCAGACAGCTCTATTCAGTGAGCTGTGTCAGCACTTACTGATCCTATTTGCCAAGTTACTTGGATCCGTTCAGCATTCTTTTCCAGTCAGCTCAGCCTACATTATTCTTTTATTTTCATCACACTGTAATGGAAGACTGGGAACATGTGGATCTGAGTGGACTTCCTGGTATACCAATTTGTTTATTTACTTGACTATAAATAGCAGTCCCCCTTAGAGATTATGATCTCATTTCCGTCTGTTCCTTCTGATCAGGTGCTCTAGGCCCTAGATTGAGGATTTCAGTCTTACGTGATCATCAATATTTACAGCATAAACTTTTTATTTTGTAAACCTATAATTGTGTGTCATGAACTGCAGAGAACTGGAATGAAGACTTCTGAGGAGAACTGGAATGAAGATCCAAGAAGTCCCTGAATGTTTTTGCTCTGATGTTTTTAGTTATACATTTATACAGTATAATGAATGAATTAGGAAAAAAAGATATGCAGGACTGCATTTTTTATTTTATTTTATTTTATTCCTTATATGACTATCAAAAAAGGACCTACTATGCAAAAATCACTTTTATAAGGGATTTAAACACAGTTGTGGAAATATAGCCAGCTTTTGATGGTAACAATTAATTGAGCATATCTGCAGAAACACTTTGATTGACATTCTCCCTTTGTAGATGTCATCGGAGCAGGAAAGCCCCACCCATTAGTGACAATCTCTCTCTCATTATCATAGACAGTCCTGAGTGAGAAGCAGCTGTCCACCATTAGAGTTTTGAATTTGCTGTTATGCTGACAAACAGGCATTTTAGGCTCCACCCTCTTTTGAAAAGAGGCTGGGAGCACAATCTCATTTGAATTTAAAGTGACAGTCACTAAAACAGCACAATTTGGATCAAAGCCCAAAAGGAGCAGTTTCAAAGAGTTATAAAAATAACATTGATCAGAGACTTATTTTACATCTTGCAAAAAGGGGCATAATAGGTCCCCTTTAAAATGTATTTTAACAAACAATTGGAACTACATCCAAATATGATTGCATTATAAAATGTCATTAATAACATAAAAATATACATGGCAGTAACATTAATACATTAATAGTAATATTTCTTCAGCTAAAGTCCCCTGTGAAATTGTCCTTATTTCAAATATTTCAAATATTAGTGATGTTTAACAGAACAAGGGAATTTCCACAGTATTCCGTATTATTTTTTTTTGTTTCTTTTGGAGAAAGTCTTAATATAAGATTTATATTTTTAAAAGACTAAAAAAAAATACTTTGGGTCAATATTATTAGCTCCCTTAAGAGTTTTTGATTGACAACAGAACAAACCACTGTTGTCAACGTAGCTAAGGCTTTAAACTAACTTGCTGAATAATCTTGCAAAATAACTAGCAAAACTTTATGTACTGTCTTCATAGCAAAATAAATTAATATGGTTATTAGAAATTAGTTAATAAAACTATTTAATTTTTTAAAAAGTGTAAGATTCAATTTTATAAACCCAACAATGGAATACAATGAATTAAGTGAAGGTTAAATGCATAAAGTATTTTTAAAAGTCTTTTTAGTGCTTCTGAAACGAATTGTGTTGTTTATTAGAATTTGTTTACAATATATTTGCTTTCAACTCAATCTGATTTTACAAATAATTTAATCTAACTCCAGTTTTGTTTATTCCATTTTTACCTTTTATGTTTTTAGCTGATCACATTATTAGTTGTGATATCATAGAGATTTTGATATTTTCTTAGGTCTGATATTCTTAATTGTACGTTTATTGCTCCATACAATGAAATGAGCCTTAAAAATCGATAAAATCATGTCAGAACATGGATAGATTGAATTCGGAAGACTCCAAAATTAATCAACAAGTTTAACATTTATTTCCCAGATACAAGTGCATCATGCCAATTTCAGAATCAAACATTAAAAGCCAATTCAAAAGTAAATGCACAACATCAAATACTCGATTCAAGTGTGTAGATGATAATCCAAGTTTTACATAGTGTTGAGCTTGAGAGCTCTTTTTCTTTAGATTTCAGAGTTTTTGTTATTTCATTACACAGCTCATTTAAATTCTGAGTAAAACCTGTCCCTAAGAAAGTGTTGAAAATATTATTATCTCCATTTGGGAAATATAAAAAAAAAATACAATTAAAATTTAACTAACTTCAGGGATTCTGCCTTCAACCGTATATTTTTGAGTAGGTTTTACTTAAAAAATGTTGCCTTTTACCTAGTAAACAATGGAAACAAGCACTGGAATGTGAACAATAAGAAGTCATCAGAAACAGACATGTCTGTGTATTCAAACAAGCATTCCTAAATGTATTGGTTTCCTTCTGGCGAATGCTTGCCATAACACAGATGGAGAGAATCAGTCCCACTTCTCTGCAGGTATTTCCGCATGGAGACTTGCATATGGGATTTAAAGAGCTTTGTGTTTACCCTTAGCTTGCACTTTTATAAGCTTGTTTTCTCCATAAATGACATTTGTCAAATGTGATGGGAATTGCAGACGACCACAACTTCAGGGGGGCATTATTTTAGAGTCAGCATGTTAGAAAAAGAGTCGTGGGGTGTGTTCTCATATAAAACACATCAATCCAGCAATGAAATACTGCAAATAAAAGTTGCTTCTTTAGGGTTAGCTTATTTGTTTCTTATGAAATTCTCAAATACAATTTTTTTAGGTTACTGGTTCAGAAATGCTTAATTACAGTTTTGATTTTTAATATGTATACAGTACAACTAACAGTACTTCCTGCATGTGTTTTTAATCTGTTTCTAGACCGGTGAATTTACTACTGGACAGGAACAGCACTGACATCACTTCTTTTCACACAATGGGAGATTGGCTGGAGAGTGCAAGGACGTTGCCCTGTAAAGATGCATTCAGTGGCGTTAGCTACAGCTCCTGTGATACACTGGCCAAAACCTCAGCAGAGTAAGAACCTTTTACAATACACACTTTCAGGTTTTATATTATACTTGCATAAATAGCTTGAAATAATTTGAATGTTTTTAAAAGAAGTTCTTCTGACTGAAAGTAGTTATTTTAAACAGTAAAACTATTCAGATGTCTACAGATTTTACTGTGCATTGCATTAATTAAATGTGGCCTTGGTAGACAAAAGAGACCTCTTTTATAAACCTATAAAAAAACTGAATTCTTACTTGTAGACCGGTGTATATTCAAACACTATTGCTCGAAGGTTTTAGAAAAGCATACTTTTAATTTATTTTTTTGTTTTGTTTTTATGAAACCCACCAAGCATGCATTAATTTCAGCATTTATTTAAGTCAAAGAACAACAAAGACAGTAATCATCTGAACTATTGTTTATGGTTTAAAACAGCTGCTTTTTTTTTAAAGATTTGAACATCAGTAATTTATTCATGTGATTTCCATGCGGAATGTTTAACATCAATATTTCAGTCACATGATCCTTCATAAATCATTACAATCAATCAATATTCAGATTTTTTTTTCATTATGTTGACAACAGCTGTGCATTTTTTATGCTTCTTTTATTATTGGAAAATAGAAACTTTAATGAAATCAAAATATTTAGCATAAAATACATCGATTCAGCTTTCCCATCACCATTATAAACTATTATTGCAACAAACCATTTACGTTCAAAAACTAATCCAAATGAGTACTGTGAACCTAATCCATTTGAGTAAATGATGCAATTTGAGTAAAATCTAATAAATTAAGAGAACTCAAGCCAACTGAGTACTGTAAAACTCAATAAGTTAAGTCAACACAAACCGTTTGAGGAAACTAAATGAAACAAACCATTTAAGTTAAAAAAACCTAATCTATATGAAGACTGTGAACTAACTCCATTTAAGTTGAAGTAATGAGGCATTTAATTAACTCATTCCCTTCAACACTGAGTTCAAAACTGAGTAGAATTAACGTTCAGTCAATTTTGAGTTAACTACACTCATTTCATTTGATAAAGTTGACTGTTGGGTTTTACTGTGTAATTTTTTATTATTTTTTTAAGATTATTATTATTATTACAGCACGGTAGCTCAGTGGTTAGCACTGTCACCGCGCAGCAAGAAGGTCACCAGTCCCAGCTGGGCCTGTGTTTCCATGGGGTTTCCTCAGGGTGCCCCGGTTTCCCCCACAACCCAAAGACATGCGGTATATAGGTGAATTGGATAAACTAAATTGGCCGTAGTGTATGAGTGTGTGAATGCGAGAGTATATGGGTGTTTCCTAGTACTGGGTTGCGGCTGGAAGCCCATTCGTTGCATACAACATATGCTGGAGTAGTTGGTGGTTCATTCCACTGTGGAAATCAGGGACTAAGCCAAAAGAGAATGAATGAATGAATGAATGAATGAATGAATGAATGAATGAATGAATGAATGAATGAATGAATGAATGAATCATTGTGCTGCAAGGGCTTCTTTTTTACATTCGGTTAGCTATATTTTGGAGCCCAATTCAAAACTCAAAAAATATATCATTTAAGATTAACAGAGGAAAACCAATGCAGAAAATGATGACAAATTTATTTACAAATCATTTTCCAACAAATGAAGTCCAGATTTGTTTAATCATCTAAAGATGGCCATTTAGTTTGTTATTAATTTCAAATGACATTTTTGTTCTATTGCAATCCAAAAAAAAAAAAGAAGTGTCCCACAGTCCTCTGGCTCGGAAGCTCTCATCTGAATCAAACAAACTCCTTATAATAAAAACTGCATTCAGCACTATGCGTCTCTGCATCTATGGGAAATGCTTTGTAGATGTTGATTAGAAGTCTTGCCTAGCCTGCTTAACATCTCCTGAGAGCACTTTTCGATCCAAATGATGAGGTATTTGACAATGTAAATAATTTGACATTCATAACTTCAGAATGATCAAAGGCCTGGTCTCGGAACAGTGGCAGTACTGTGCTGCATGCTACCCTCAGGACTAAACATCTAAACACCGAGCAGTCTGTAATTAAGGTTGCTTGTGGTTGTATTTTGTTCAGATGTCAGCATAAATAATCATATGCAAATAACGGCCCTCATCCATGACCCAGATTGGGTTATTTAACATGCCGTTTGTCTCCTCAGTGTTTGGTCTTCCGTACTGAGTAGACGCCGCTACTTTAAAACTGACCATATATCTGTGAATTGCAAGAGTGACTATGTTCATTTATATCTCTGCTGAAAAGACCCTGATCGCCATTGCATGTTGGAATTTGGTTGCTGTTTAACCACAGCACTCGTTGTTTGCACACGATCAATGGTTAAATGCACCAACAAAACCACCAACTTTTCTTTTTATTGAGATCCTTCAAGTTCAGTTAGCTTTACAAAACAGCAGCCATCAATAACTGACACAAACTAACACCAAACTTAAAATCGGACAACAATGGACACTATTAGCTGTGTTGAAAGCATCACAAAATCATTTGATACAGAATAACTAGATACATTATAACTCGCAGGCCACTTTATTAGGTACACTTTACTAGTACCAGATTGGACCCCTTTTGCCCTCAGAACTGCCTTAATCCTTCATGGCATTGATTCAACAAGGTACTGGAAACATTCCTCAGACGTTTTGGTCCATATTGACATGATAGCATCATGCAGTTGCTGCAGATTGGTTGGCTGCACATCAATGATGCAAATTTTCCACCACATCCCAAATGTGCTCTGTTGGATCGAGATCTGGTGACTGTGAAGGCCATTTGAGTATAGTGAACTCATTGTCATTCAAGAAACCAGTCTGAGGTGATTCATGGTGTGTTATCCTGCTGGAAGTAGCCATCAGAAGATGGGTACACCGTGCTCTTAATGGAATAGACATGGTCAGCAACAATACTTAGGTAGGCTGTGGCGTTGATAGTTGATAGTACTAATGGGCCCTAAGTGTGCCAAGAAAATATCCCCCACACCATTACACCACCACCACCATCACCACCACCACGACCAGCCTGAACCATTGATACAAGGCAGGATGGATCCATGCTCTTATGTTGTTGACACCAAATTCTGACCCTACTATCCGAATGTGGCAGCAGAAAACGATACTCATCAGACCAGGCAATGTTTCTCCATTCTTCTATTGTCTAATTTTGGTGAGCCTGTGCAAATTGTAGCCTCAGTTTGCTGTTCTTAGCTGACAGGAGTGGCACCTAGTGTGGTCATTTGCTGCTGTAGCCCATCTGCCTCAAGTTTGACATGTTATTTGAGTTACTGATTGGGTGATTAGAAACTTGTGTAACAAGCAGTTGGACAGGTGTTGTTAAAAAAGTGGCCGGTGAGTGTTTATTACCAGGCATTCACCAAAAAGTAATATCACACTAGCATTAACCACTACCAATGCAGCACTAAACAGTCAGCATTAACAAGCCCAAAAACCACAATATGACCAAAAAGTCAATACAGACTGACCTTATACTTGCATGAGATTTGATTGTGGTCTTTTCAGCAGGATGTATAAATATTAGACAAAACTGTGGTCATAAAGATTAATGTTTACACCTCATAAATTGCTAAAAACAAGTCATATCAGCTATTTTAGTAACACATTATGTGGTCACACTTTATATTAAGTGACCTTCAATACTATGTTCTTTTTTATTATGCTTAAGTAAACAAAAAGAGTCCCTGGATGGAGCTTTAAATTGCAGTTTAAAACTTATTTGCTATTTAACTTAAGCCCCCTTACATTTAGCATTTTCAAACAGAACTTCCAGACACATATATTAAGCTTAGTATAATTTGCAAATCATTATATAATATAATAAATTAGCTATAGATTATACATATTATGTACAGTATATACATGTTTTTACATAGTACTTATGTTTTACAAAATGATCTGCATGTACAGTAAGTACATCTGTAGTCCATGTATGAAATTAGAGGAATGTTGCAATGTGGGTTCTTTAATAAAAATTATTGAGAAAATAGTTGATTTTAAATAATCCAGAAACTTTAACTGTCTTTTTGAAATATTTGGGAACCATGATTGATTATCTATAGGCAAATCAGATGTTTTAATGAGGAGAATTGTATACTGGTAAGTTTATACTAGTTTAGTTGAAAGCATTTTAGGGTATAATATAGCATTTTGGTTTGAGCAAGTAATGTCGACTAATAAAGTAAAACTGCTGGATACAGTAAAGGTGGCAGGCAAAATCATTGATGAGTTGTATGATGAAGCATTTTGGAGGAACTGGCACCTTTCTAAACGAAGCTTTTGGACTGTTACCTTCCCAACACTGTTATAATGTTATTTGAAGGCAACTAAAGCTATATAATATAACATATGCAAACATTATGTAGAATAAAATGTTGTTTAGCATTGTTTTTAGTACAGGTGGAAGTTATTAATATGTATGTATTATGTATTTGGTTGCATTATATGAATGTTTAGAATATGAAGCATGCTAAATACCAATTTTCAACTATTGCTGATCTTTTAGTTACAAACAAACACATACCTAGAGTATATTTGAACTGTATGTTTATAAAGTGCTTAACCATTTGGTTCCTCCGTATGCAGAGTAGTTTTGTTGTCAATTATAGCTTGACATCAAAGATTTTGTGATCTTGACTTACTTTATTTGCCTAGATCCTTTCAGATTACAGATACGCAACAGTGGAACAATAATCCTTTCCATATCAGTTCAGCTCGCTCTATTTCCGTTTTCATGCCTGCTTTAAAGTTTCTCCCCTGCCATTCAGTATTGCTTGTCCACTGTTTTTCATCATTGTTTTACTATTGTTGTGTATTTTGTATTTGTAGTCATTTCTTCCAGTATTTTATGTAGTTTTTAATTTATCTTTCTAGTACTTTTACAGTACTGTGGCACTTTGGTTGGGTTTAATTATAATTTCTAAATAAACATCTTGTTGTATTGCATTGTTAGTTGACTTGCATCACAGAATAGTTGGGACAAAAAAAAACTTGAATGTAAATGTGTATACACAAAAGCTGCTGCTGCCACTGATCACAAATACTGCAGAAGACCTATTGGAATCCGCCTGGACCCCAGATTCTTATCAGTCAAGTCAAGTTTTGCAGGTTTGGCAAATGAAAAATCATGATTTGGAATTACATTCAGTGGGGGGGGGGGGGGGGGGGGGGGGCTGCAGAGTGGATGGTAACATCAGCAACCTGAGGTATCAAGACATTTGTGGTGCACATTACATTATAAACCACAGGAGAGGGCAATTTTTTTAGCAGGATAGCGCTCCTTATACTTCGGCCTCCACATAAAAATTCCTGAAAGCAAAGGTCAAGGTGCTCCAGGATTGGCCAGCCCAGTCACCAGGGATGAACATTATTGAGCATGTCTGGGATATAATGAAGTAGGAGACGTTGTAGATGAATACAAAGGGTCTTGATGAACTCTGGGAGTCCTGCAAGAACGTTTTCTTTGTAAAGTTATTTAATAAGTAAGTCAGAAATGTATGGATGTAATCATACACAATATGAATTATTTTTTCACTGCACCATTTATATTCACCATTTAGAACTTTATATGCTATACTGTACATTTCTCTTAAGTAACAAGACCTTTTGTGTGAACAAAGTCAGACGTCGTAATTAAATCATTAAAAATCAAAGCATGATCATATTTTATTTTGGTAAAATGATCATAATCTGAGGCTTTTGCCTTTCATATAAGCCACTTCTGATACCAAATAATCAACTAGAAGTCAAGTTATTATTTGTTGTTCCTTAAACTTGGATAAGGGACAAGACATAATAGTAAAATAGTATAATTTACAAGTGTTCTTTTGAAAAATTATATATGTATATGTAAGAACACTTGTAAATTATACAATTTTATTGCATAAAGTACTCAACACTCAAACTTTGTATGCAATCCTTTGAAAAAAAAAATGTTGTCCAAACTACATGATTTCATGTCTGATTCCTTCAGCAGTAAGATGTTTTACAGCTCTATTAAATGCAGTTACTTCTGGATTCCAACTGTTTGCAGCCTGATCAAAATGTATTCTAACATTTTAATTAGCACTACAGAAGACATGCCTCTCCAGTGAATTACTATATTAGCTAAAGCTGCTTTATTGAATCTTGAATTTGACTCTGAATACTAGATCAAATTCCTGTTGTCATACAGAAATGTTGCAGGCCTGTCTTTGTGAGCGTTTGTTTGGCTGATGTCAGTGCATTAAGTGCGTTGACGATAAACAGCCTTTCTGTATTTCTATCTAAAGCTGTATTTTGCCCATAGAATCTGTCTGACTGAAGTCAGACCAGCAGCCACGTGCCCTGAGTGGGAGCCGTCCATGGGAATTACAACACTTTAAAGCTTATAGACTGGATGGTGGGTTTTGATCATAGCTTTTCTATTGCTGGCTGTTCTCTCGAGCTCTTGCTTGCGCTCATGTCCGCTTCAGGACTAAATGGCTGCTGCATCTTCTAGAAGTGTTTCTAACAGAGCTCCTGTCTGAGGCGTGCGTTGCCTAACCTAGATTATAACTTGCTTGCACTAATATGCTATTATGATATTTACTGCACAGCTTTTGCATCCCTTTGTATGACAATAAAAAAGACTTATTGTTTTACAAAAGCTGTTGTACTTGAGATGGTGATGTCATTGGTTTGACATTTTTGTATTCTTTTTTCTTTTTCTGGTTTGATCAAAAGGGGAAAACATGACTTCACATTGGTTTTTGTACCCTAAAACACACTGTACAATGTACAGTATACATGATTTGCATGTAACATTTTTAAAAGGCTAAAATGTAATTTCATGTTAGAAATGTGTCACATGTCAATGAATACTTATTAATATTAGCATGCTTCAATACACTGTAAAAAGTGATTATTTACTTTGCTCTAAAAAAGTGTGCAAACCCATTGACATAACTTTTATAAATATGCACATAGTTTGTTTACTCAATTAGGCAATGAATTATTTTTGTTAAGTAAAGTCAACTAATCGCTTTTTACATTGTACTTTGGGCAAAATTTAGATTTTAATATTATAAATTACTCTATTTTAAATAAATGCTGTTATTATTAAAATGTATTTGCATTCAGTTTCCCCAAAATATTAGGATTATTAATATTAATATTTGTGATACATACTACAGTATTTACTGTTTACACTGATAACAAGAAGAAATTATGATATTAATCATCAATTGAACATAATGTCATCACTAGATTCTGAAACCTGAGTTTGCTAAAAGCTTAGCTTTGCCTCACCGGAATAAATAAAACAAAACAATCATTATTTATATTATATAATTAATTAGAAAGTATAAATATCTTAATTTGTACAAATATTAATGTTTTAACTGTTAGTTTTTTGTGTTTTGTTTTTTATTAAAAAATATATATATTGCTGTGCTGGGGTGCATTTCTCAAACAACGACATAACTCATGGCTGAACTTTCATAGTAGTTGGGAAATGAATGATGTAGTGGTGAGTGTTTCCCAAAACTGTAGTTGCTTTGTCGCAGATATATCATTTGAAACATGTAATTTAAAACATAAAACATCTATAATGATGCTCTAAATGGGGCGGACTAACACATTTTTTAGAGATAACCTATTTAGAGAAAAAATATATTGTTTTACATGCCCACACACATAAAAAAAAAACTGTATTAGTTTTGGTAAAAACATGCTCTTGTTTTCTCTATTAATTGAAATATATGTAAATGTCACATATAGGACCTATGTTTCCTTTACAAATATTATTGAGAATATTAACGTTAACAGTTGTAATTTACAGTAAATTATTTATTTAGAAATGATAAAAAAATCATACTTAATTCTACCACTACTACTACTACTACTACTACTAACAATAATATTAGTAATAATAATAATAATAATAATTATTATTATTATTATTATTATTATTATTATTATTATTATTATTATTGTTATTATTATTATTATTATTATTATTATTATTATTATTATTATTATATTATTATTATTATTATTATTATTATTATTATTAGTTATTATTATTATTATTATTATTATTATTATTATTATTATTATTATTATTATTATTATTATTATTATTATTATTATTATTAAGTAGGATTTAGTTTATTTTTGAAAAGTCTACTTTTCCACTGCAGAAATGTTCTAACCAACAGCCCCATCCTGTACAGTACAGATACATTTTTAATAAATAAACTACTATAAATTAAAACCATTATCGTATGTTATGTATTTTTGTTTTCACAAACTTTGGAGATGTAACGTGAATTTAAATGTTGGAACGTTTGAAATTATTAGGGCATAAAGGGGATAACTGGGAATAGAACACAGCCGGGAACTATGCTTCTAACTACAGTTCTAGAGGTGTAGTTGCAAGCGTACAAATCAACAAACTATGTTTGTAACGACAGAACTTGCGATCTTAGTTGGCTAATGATGGTTTGACTGGTTAGCATTGACTTTTTCAGTCAATAATAGTGTAAATGTCAAATTTTCTGAAGGCATACACACAAACAAAACAAATTGACAACTAAGACAAAGTTATATTTCGTCTTTATCAGGATGCTCATTTTACCTGTAAACTACAGCAGCATTACCTGCAGTAGTGCTGTTTTACTCTGTGCAAAATTGCACTTAGAGTCACGTTTCTCCTATGAGACCAGGTAGGATATGTGTGCGCATGATGAACTCATCCATATGGTTAGTCTGGAGAGTCTATTCATGATTGTAAATAATGCAAGCGTCTGTCAGCTTTTGCATGGATCTCATTAAATGAAAAATGTCGTTCCTTTCCCTCCAGGGTAACCCTGACAGTGCTGTTCCTTTGAAATTACAGTAGAAATAACCAACTCGCAAAATGAAGCTGCTACTCCAATTTCTCATCACAGGAAGCAATAAATCAACCCAATTTTTATGTTATAACACAAAGTCTGTCATAAGTCTATAGTGCACGGATGACAGCACTGGCGTCCGCCTGGAAAACTTTCGTCTTACATGACTGACACATGCAGTCTGGGGCCGAGCGGCGCTGCTGGCTTGTCGTTAATGTAACCGTATGTCAAACTGTGAGAGCTTTATTACCCACACTCACTGTCACTTTCTCCTCTCTGACACACAGGGACTTCAAGAAAGTCGGCGTGACGATCGTTGGACCTCAGAAGAAAATTGTGAGCAGCCTAACAACACTTGAAACACACTCAAAGAACGGTCCAGTTCCTGTGTAAAACTAAAAACGAGTGATGGAAAAGATACTTCTATATGATGCTGCTTTGGCTTTAACAGACAGGAAATGGGTATTAAATAAATGGAGGAAGTGGAACTACAACTCTTGAATAGATGCGCTAAGCAGAACAACCTTTCTGGAGAATGATCACGTCTTCCTGGGCACAAGGTGAAAAGACAAAGAACGCATTTTCCCTGCGATTGACATGTTGCCTTAGAGAGAGGCAGGTGAACACAGGCCTCATGTTTAGGAGATCACAGTACTGCTGGATGGATCTTATAGACAGAAGGCTCCGATGGGATGGAAGCTGGTCCGATCCACATGCATTCGAGGAAAAGCTCTTCATATGTTGCAGGAGAGCACACAAAAGCCTTCAGGAAACAAAACTAAAAAAACTTTGCAAAAGCATTCGTCTTCCATTTGGAAGGTAGCACTTCAGAGAGGCAATAGTTTTGGTGGTTTCAGGCCACTTGTAGAAAAGCCCCCTTTAATTCTTCTGAAGAATAGCAGGAGAAATGCAGTACACTTTGGTTACTGTTAGAGCAGTCTTGTAACGCTTGTTAGGATCTGACACATTTGGCTATATATTTGATAATAAACCATTAATCTGCAACTGCAGAGAGCCATTCTCGAGAATCAGGGATGGAGCAGAGGAGGCGTTTGGGTAAACTTGCCATTTAAAAGGTTTATTTGTTATTGTAGCCCATGACATGTTTGTTTGTATCATTGTGTTCGGATGATAAATAAATTCATTATCAAATATATAAAAGAAAAAGAAATCAATAAGAGTCTGTAAATCATAATAAACTCAAGACATTTTATGGCAGCATCATCCAAGAATACCAGCAGAGTGTTGATCTCTGAAGTCTCAGATATGATATATAAGAGAGACACGGGCTATGTTTGAAATAAAATACTATCTTACTACACTGTTAAAAGGGATTCTTTACTTTTTAAAATGAGTGAACCCATTGCCTTGAAAGCAACAAGTTTACATTAAAAAGTTTGTAAACCTGTTAAAATGTTAAGTTTAATTAACTTAACTTTTATTATTATGTACATAGTTCATTAACTTAATAAACTTAAGGAAATAGGTTTAATCACTTTTTTAAAGTAAAGGCAACTAATTGTTTTTACAGTGTACATACAACACTAACTGGTATGTGAAACAGAAAAATGTTTTACAACATTTCACATGACCTTATTGTGATGCATGTTTCACTTTCCTCTGCATCCACTAACCTTTTTGAAAATGAGATTCAGAGTATTTTTGCATTTCTATTCCAATGAAAAATTCATATTGAAACCACGTTGACATAATAGCAGTATGACTTGATCCACAAACTTCTTTTGTTGTTGTTGTTGTTGTTGTTCATAAAAAAAAAAGTTTAATTATTCAGCCCATTTATTCCAGTCACCTGACTTCATTCTGGTAATGCTTATTTTTTACGATCCAGTCTATGTGTTGTTGACTGGAACAAAGAATCATTCATTTGCTTTACACTTTATTTAAGTGGTGTTTATAAGACTGTCATGAAACCTTTATGATCAGGACATGACAGGTGATGATTATGAAGGAGATTTTGTGTGTGACACCGTCATTGTGTCAATAGTGCAGTTATCTCATTTTAAATGCAAAGATGACAAGTTACACTTAGGGCCCTATCATACATCTGGCACAATAAGGCACAAAATGTGTTTTGCGCGATTTGTTGCTATTTTCAGACCAGTGCAACTCTAATTTTCATGTTTTGCACTGCTTTGTTTAAATAGCAAATCCATTGGCACTACTTTGTGGACTCATGGATGAGCTGGTCTAAAAAAGGAGGAGTGTTAAGGTGTATTGTTGGCACGTTGCTATTTTGAGGAACTGAAATAGACCATGCCATTGACCAAGCAAAAGCTGGTCTAAAGTCACAGAGCGCATTAGTTATGGGCCTATGCAGGGTCAAATGCATAATACACACAGGATGTACAGCAATACACAAAAATCTTTATATATGAAAAAAATAATTAAAATGTTACAAAAATTCATATTTTCTACATAAATAAAAAAACCACTACCATTAGACGTTATGCCTAGATCGTTAAAAATAGAGCCCTTAATGACAGTTGTCATGAGCATGTACAAAATCTCATTCATATTCATAATGTGTCTTATTATGATTATTATAGTTTTATGAGCACCCCATCAAGTAAAGTGTTCCCATAAAATCTATATTTTACCATGTATTATCACCGCTTACATTGTTACAAACTTGCATTACTTAAAGGTTGATATACTGAAGTCAATTCAATGGTCAACTTCTTCAAAATACCATCTTTTGTGTTGCTTAGAAACAAGAAAGTCAGGTGGGTACATGATGACAGAATTGTAAACATAAATCTAGTTTCACAGCACATTTTATTGGTTGAATGAATTCATAGTCACTTGTCATGAAAAATTCACAATTTTTGGGCAGTCAGTTTTGTTGAAGACAAACAGAGTTTGCACTATGGTGTTTTTCTGAAAAACACACTTCTACATGCAGTAATTTCTCACGCTAGAAATGAAAAGTCAAATCATGCTTGTTGCGTTATGGGATAAGGTATCTTGTGCGGTGTGCTCTGCTGTTTCCAGCAGAAAGCTATCTGGATGTTTCACAGAGAAAGAACATTTCAACATACAGTTTTGATAGTATAAACTGTATACTTAATAAAGTAGTATGGTAGTGTGCTATTCTGAACATAGCCATGCTCTGTAAGTTGATTTTGCAATATGAGATCAGTAATATATAATCTTCTTAAGTTTCTGAGGGTATTCTGAAAGAAAGCTCAAAATGCTCACTTTTCAGAACATCCAGCCTTCAAAATGCCTTCAAGAAGGTTCCTAAAGGTTTGTCTTAAAATAGCACTCCCCCCTTTTGGGAAATAGGCTAATTTTACAACTCCCATAGAGTTAAACAGTCGAGGTTTACCTTTTTTTATTCATCCAGCTGATCTCTGGAGCCTTTTTGCTTAGCATAAATCACTGAATTGGATTAGATCATTAGCATCTCTCTCAAAAAATTTGTTTGCTTATTAAAAAAGTAAGCAATGTTCCTTCATTGTTAAATCAGAATGAGAGTATAGTTCATAGCCATATTGACTTAGAAAATAGCAACTTTTCATTTTCCGCCGAACTGAAAATACCATGTAACTTCAGAAGAGTCAAGCTTTACATTGGAAAATTATAATTCTTTGAAAATTTAAAGCGAGATTCTAATGGTTTAATCTAATTCAATGAATAATGCTAAGCTAAAAATGCAGTCAGACTCCAGATTGACTAAATAATAAAATGAAAATGTATTGTGCAAATTTATTTCCCACAAGAAGTGGAGTGTTCCTTTAAAACACTTTCAAATATATATATTTATATATATATATATATATATATATATATATTGGATTTTTTTAAGACATCCTGAAAATAATCTTAAGATAGAGCACTAGTTGTGCACCAGTCATACCATGTTCTGCACTACCTTATGAAGGAACGATCCATTTTTCCTATGCGTCTCTTTCATCCTGCCTGTAAATGTTGCTTTATTCCTGCTGTTAGCATGTACATAAGTGAACCGGACCTGTTATGATAGCAACGGTGTCTCTAGAGGTATATAATTTACCTGGCCATCCCTTTGTACAAATGTTTGTATGTATGTATAAAAGAATGAACAAAAATATCTGTGCAACCTTTACAGAGTTCCATTGTATTATATGTTTATGTTATTTTGTATTTGGTTTTGCATAAAACAATTATAATGACTTATTTATTGCTTAACACAAACCACCATACACAGTGCCCATTTTTTTCATAGCATTTAGTAAGTTATGACATGGTTACGATTCAACCTTATCAGTGTCTTTCTATTTTACTTGGTTGAAAATGATGTTTTGAAGAGCAATACTGTTTTGCGTCCCGTTTCCCTTCTTTAGATTAATGTGTGTATGTGTGTGAGTGTGTAGATGGCCTTGTCTACTAATGTAAAATGATTTGTAGTGGAAACATTTATATTTTTATAATAAACATTCTTAAAATATTTTCTAAAGAATGAATGCTAAGAAGAAAGTCTCGCCTTGGTGTTTTATTTGTACACGAACACACGTGCAAACACACACACACACACACACACACATATGTTCACACATCCAGTTGTAGTGAAAATTATCAGCCCCACTATAAATTTTGTATTATTATTTGAATATTTTGCAAGTGCTGTTTAATAGACACAAGATATAGTTTTAATACATACACTTACCGGCCACTTTATTAGGTACACCATAGTTTTACCAGGTCTTCAGAACTGCCTTAATCATTTGTGGCAAATATTCAACAAGTTACTGAAAATATTCCTCAGAGACATGATAGCATCATGCAGTTGCTGCAGATTTGTTGGCTGCACATCAATGATGTGAATCTCTTGTTCCACCACATGCCAAATGTGCTCTACTGAATTGAGATATGGTGACTGTGGAGGCCAGTTGAGTACAGTGAACTCATTGTTATGTTTAAGAAACCAGTCTGAGATGATTCATGCTTTATGACATGTTGTGGTATCCTGCTGAATGTAGCAATCAGAAGATGGGTACACTGTGATCATAAAGAGACGGACATGGTCACAACAATACTTAATTGGCTGTGGCATTGACACAATGCACAATTGGTACTAATGGGCCCAAATTGTGCCAAGAAAATATCCCCACACCATTACACAACCACCACCAGCCTGAACCATTGATTCAAGGCAGGATAGATCTATGCTTTCATGTTGTTGACACCAAAATCTGACCCTTCCATTCGAATGTTGCAGCAAAAATCGAGACTCATCACACCAGGCAACATTTTTTTTTCAGTCTTCTATTGTTCAATTTTGGTCAGCCTGTGTGGATTGTAGCCTCGAAATGCTGCTCATTAAAAATTTTACTTTTTTTTGAAGCATTCTCTGTAAACTGTAGAGATGGTTGCGCGTGAAAAGCCCAGTAGATCAGCAGTTTCTGAAATACTCAGACCAGCCTGTATGGCACGCAACCATGCCACATTGAAAGCCACTTAAATCACCTATCTTCCCCATTCTGATGCTCGGATTAACCTGCAGCAGATCGTCTTGACCTTGTTTACATGCTAAAATGCATTTAGTTGCTGCCATGTGATTGGCTGATTAGAAATTTGCATTAACGAGCAGTTGGACAGGTGCACCTAATAAAGTGGCCGGAAGTATATAATTACACGTCAGTTGGACAGGTGTACCTAATAAAGTGACCAGAAGTATATAATTACACGTAAGAGTTTTAATTATTCATTTTTAATAATTATTTTATTTTGTTTTAGCTATTGAATAAAAGTAGTTCAAATTAAATATTTCTCAAGGGGGCTAACATAACTGCTTTTATTCCTGCCAAACTAAAATAAATACGATTTTTTTCCAGAAGAAACAATATTAGGAAATACTGTGAAAATCTCCTTGCTCTGTTAAACAGCACTTGGAAAATATTTCCAATATGCCTAGTCAAGTATCAAAGTAATATATTTGCAAGTAAAATGTTGTTAACCTCATTGCTGCCCAAAAGATATATGACTGGGCTGGTGAACGCACACAAACTCACAGAGGTGAACTGGCTGGGTCAGCCTTAATAACTTGATAACTAGCTAAAAGAGATGTAGTCAAACTCATTAATCATTATCCCAAAACACTCACTCACTTTCCTTTGGCTTATTCCCTGCTTTTTATCAGGGGCGACAGCAGAATTAACTGGCAATTACTCTGGCATATGTTTTCAGCAGATGCCCTTCCTTACACAACCCTGCACTTAGACTACAACTCTAAGTGCTGGAAAACACCCACACACTCTCCCATCCACACACTATGGCCAATTTAGTTCATACAATTAACCTATATCTCTTGTCTTTGGACTGTGGGTAAAATCAGAGCAACTTGAGCAAACCCACGCAGACACAGGGAAAACATTCAAACTCCTGACAGAAAGGCTTTGAACTATAGAGACTTTCTTGAGAGAGACTTTATTTTAAGTCCTTGTAACACAAGTTAAATACATAAACAGACCTAACGCAATCTCACGACAATTCGTAACTTTTTGACATAGTGGCTAATTCATATGAATTTCTAAAATCTCATCTGTACATTTTAGTACGATTTGCTTATCCCCCAATGACGGTTGGGTTGGATGCCACGCCTCCTTTCTAAAATCATACATTTTAATATAACTAAAACTGACAAAACGTAATATAGATAGGTTTCCTCATGATATCAGGGTGAACAGACCTCAAGACTTTGAATGGTTAAGGACCGCCCACATTGTCATTGACTGACAGGTTAACCAACCAATGATGTTTTGTTTCGTGCCGCATCATGTTTGGGGTGACGAAAAGTCCACAGAATAACAACTCAGTGCAACATGTTCCTGAATCAACATCTTTGTTGATCCTGAAACTACATTCAAATCAACCAATCAGCTTTGAGGGACATGTTTACAGTTTATGCCAAGTTTTGGCTTAGAGTCAGGATTAGGTTCCTCTATATCATTGTTCTCCTATTGTTTCTTTGTAATTTTTAAAATAATATTTAGAAAGGCTAAGGATTAGGCAGTGGTGTAAAGTAACAAATTACAAATACTCAAATTACTGTAATTGAGTTACTTGCACTACATTTTGGGGCAAGTAATGGTACTTTTACTTGAGTATGATTTTTCTGTACTTTTTCCACTATTGGAATTAAGTTTGCATTGTATTTTCTGACATTTTAGACTATACTTGCTATCTTGTGCATACTAGTTGAGACACTTTGAACTATATATATGACAAAAGACAATAGGCTCTATTTTAATGGTCTAGGCGAAAAGTCTAAAATGCATGGTGCAACAGCATTAAGGGTGTGTCCGAATCCACTTTTGCAATTTTAAGGGTGGAAAAATACGCTCTGCACGTGGCGCATTGTCTAACAGAGTGGAACTTATTCTGTTAATGAGTTCTGGGTATGTTTTGAGAATAAACCAATCAGAGTCTCATCTCCTATTCCTTTTAAGAGTCAGTTGCGGCGCGCCATGGCGCATTTGCTATTTACATGGCGGACTTTGTAAGTGGATAAACTGAATGCTTCACTAGCAAGAAAACAGTTAACAGAGCATCTGCTGCACGAAGGCAAAGAATGAGCCTCCTCCAATAGGCCTTTACTTTCTCTTTCTCTCTTTTGTGGATAAGGAAACAGTGTTTTACACTACATTGAAGACATCCATTAGACTGCATAATTAATTTTGTTTGTTAAGCACAAAATTTTGTTTTAAAACTATTTCTAAATTCAGTTCTAATTTCCAGCAAACGAATAAATGAACAGTAGTAACGAAGTGTGGTCAAAAAACGGAGTTATCCAAAACTATTATGTTAAAACAAATATGCATATAATAAATAATACTAATAATAATAACATTATAAAAAGCATGTTGTCATGAATAAACTGAAAAAAGCCCTCTGAGATGAAAAAGGCATGGAGGCAGTGTTTTTTATATTTATGTAGAAATTAATCATTTTCGTAGTATTTTATTCCTTTAATTCTTTTTCATTTGTAAAGATATTTGCGTATTGCTGTACATCCTGCATGTTTTATGCAATTTGTAAGCGAGGCACACAACTAACGCGCTAACTGCTTTCAGCTGGTCTATTGCAGAGTCTATTTTAGTTCCTTAAAATAGCAACGAGCCAACAATGCGCTTTTACACACCTCTTTTCTAAACCGGAACACACATGAGTCCATAAAGCGGTACAAATGGATTTGCTATTTAAACAACGTGGCAAAAAAATTTGAATTAGAATTGCGCTGGTCTAAAAATAGCAACACATGGGGGCAAACACATCTTGTGCCTTATTGCGCCGGGTGTATGATTGGGCACTATTCGAGGGAGCAGCCATTTCTATCAACCAGCAAACGCAAACAAAATGGTATCCCTTCCGGTGCACTAAGTGCTTGAATTCACTCGTTCATTTTCATTCATTCTTTCAAGTAGACTAATTTATGGAATAATGAATGAGGGTATAGGCTGCAATTTCAGATACAGCATATCTACGTTATGCTTCTTTTTCAACTATAGTCAATGCTATAGGAGGTTTCCCATATTCATCATCTCATGCAACCTTATTCATCACTGTCCCTATAATAGTTGTTTGTCCAAGGTGGGTGGTGCACCAGCAGGTGTTCATTTGCGCTCCATGCACCACAGAGATGACCTTAATAAATCTATTAGCCCCCTGCTGTACAGTTGCATGCGTCTAGTCCTCTGAGTGCAGAGCAGCATCTAAAGAGCAGCCATGTGAGGATCCCTGAGGCCTAGACATAATAGTGTGTTTCAGTCTTATCTGAGAAGAGCAGAATCTGTGACCCAGATCAGACTGCCTTCAAGCCTCCTCCTTAACACCTGGTGTGAGGACTCACAATCATCACCCCAAAAACATAGCAGGACCCGGATGGTGCTGATATTCACATGTTTAAGGTGCTCCATGAAACACTGGCAAAAAAATTATGAATTGATTTGAATAAGAATTGGCTTAAACTTGCTAACTTTGCCAGTGTGTTTTAGTATCTCTAAAAATATTAATAAATATACATATTATTAAATGATTTGTGACCAGACAGAGATAGCATATTTATTGTACAGAATGGGTGTTGCAATGGCAGCAACAGGACAATGGCGCAAGTGGTTCACCACACACCAGCTACAGGTGGAGGACAGAGAAAGAGATACAGATAATTCAGTGAAAGGGGATGATTGGGAGGCCATTATGGGTAAGGGCCAATAGAGAGAATTTGGCCTGAATACCAGGGTTACACCTACAAGAAGTGCCATGGGATGAACATGAAGAGTCAGGACCTCAGTTTAATATATCTTCCAAAAGATGGTGCTCACTGACAGATGTTGGAAATTTGCGATTTCATTCTTTGTATGGGTCACGACACCAATTTGTAGTAAATTTCAGAACTCAAACCATAGGATTAATTTCAAGCGGAAATCTATATTGAGAATGTGTTGGTTGTCCTGCAGGTAAACAGGCATCTCTACCAGAGTCTGATTTAAGCAGTGTTGTCTCGTTTATTATATACACTCATCTGTCCCTTTATTAGGTACACCTGCCCAACTGCTCGAAATTTTTTATCAGCCAATCAAATGGCAGCAACTCAATGCATTTAGGCATGAAGACATGGTCAAGACTATCTGCTGCAGTCAAAACAGAGCCTCAGAATGGGGAAGAAAGGGGATTTAAGTGACTTTGAAAGTGGCATGGTTGTTGATACCAGACAGGCTGGTCTGAGTATTTCAGAAACTACTGATCTAGTGGGATTTTCACACACAACCATCTCTAGGGTTTACAGAGAATGGTCAAAAAAAGAGAAAATATCCAGTGAGCTGCAGTTCTGTGGGCGCAAATGTCTTGTTGATGCCAGAGGTCAGAGGAAAATGGCCAGACTGGTTTGAGCTAATAGAAAGGCAACAGTAACTTAAATAACCACTCGTTACAGCCGAGGTATGCAGAAGTGCATCTCTGAATGTACAACACATCAAACCTTGAGGCAGATGGGCTACAGCAGCAGAAGACCACACCAGGTGCCACTCTTGTCAGCTAAAACAAAAAAATAAAAATGAGACTACAATTCAAATTGGCTCACCAAAATTAGACAATAGAAGATTGGAAATACGTTGCCTAGTCTGATAAGTCCTGATGAGATTTCTGCTGGGGATATTTGGATGGTAGGGTCAGAATTTGGAATCAATAACATGAAAGCATGGAACCATCCTGCCTTCTATCAACAGTTCAGCCTGGTGTATGGAACTAATAATATGCCAAAACAATTTGAATTTGAATTGTGTTCATTTGAATTATTGACAATTGTAATTTAATAAATCTGAATTTTTATATGCTGTTAAAATGGTTTTGAACTTAAATATTTTAATTTTAATTAAAATTTTATAACTTGACTATTAAGCATCTGAAATAACAAAATTTCAAGGCATTTTGACGCATTTTCAAACTTCAGATTTTTTGTGTTCTGAATTGATAGACTGCATATATTGGGCTTGTTTAAAGTTTAAAGAGTTTAAAGTTTTCAAGATGAAAAAATTCAGAACATCAAATTCAATATTCTAAAATTCAAGTCCAGAAATTCAGATCGTGAAAAATAGATTCAGCAGAAAGTAGGTTAGGGGTCATCAACAGGGAAGAGTAGATAATCACAGAAAAGTCAAACTAAGCATTTTGGTCAATCACAGGGCTGCATGAGTTTACTGGTGTATGTGAGGCCTAGGAGAACAAAACTTCTTCTGCAAACTGACTACTGGGGGTCAGCTATTTTATTTTGTGTAATAAATATATACATGGTTCAGTTAACCAAATTCATATATTTAATTCAATTACATTGCATTGGTTAATCAATTTTATTTACGCTTTTGGTGTTTTGAGGAATAAAGAGCTGATTCTGACATATACTGTAACCTCTGATGAATTATTGCAGCAGACGCTAAATCTCTCTCTTTGTCACTGAATTGTTCATTCAGATTCGTTTGAATCGGCTCATTTATAAATGAATGAAGTGACTCACTGTGAATAACTCATTCAGAGATTTCTTGTAAATCTCATTTGTTAAGTGCTTAAAACTTTGTTTTAAATTTTAACAACATAATAGGTGTTAAAAATCTATATTGTTGTGAATAGATTACAGGGCAAGACACTTGATGGGTTTTCAACACAATGTTTGTTTTATGTGACTAAAACCAAAAGCAGCCTTCCCCATACTTAAAGCTAAAATACATATGAGTTTAATTTTACATTAGGCTATATGTAGATAAAAAAATATATAGATTTTTACCTTTTTCCAGACCCCCACTAACCCCCACCCTTGTAGTTCACACCCTGTAATTCGTCCATAACCATGAATCAAGCGGGGGTGAGTGATTCTTATTTTGACTTTTCGGTGATCATCTACTCTTCCCTGTTGATGACCCCTGACCTACTTTCTGCTGAATCTGTATTTCATGATCTAAATTCCTGGTTTTGAATTGTAGAATATTGAATTTAATGTTCTGAATTTCTTCATCTTGAAAACTTATGTATGTTTACAAACCTAATATCTATCAATATCTATAAATTCAGAACAGAAAAAATCAGACGTTTACGTCTGAAATACGTCTATAAAAATTTCAGCCTTGAAAAATTCAGTTGTCTTAAATTTTAGATGTTTAATATTCAAGTGATGAAATTCAAATTCAAATTATGAAATTCTAATTCAAAAAAATTTTAATGGCATATAAAAATTCAGATTTATTAAATTACAATTGTTAATAATTCAAATGAACACAATTCAAATTCAGATTGTTTTGGCATATTATTAACTCCATAGTGGTGGTGGTGTAATGGTGTGAGGGATATTTTCTTGGCACACTTTAGGCCCATTAGTACCAATTGAGCATCGTGTCAACGGCACAGCCTATGTGAGTATTGTTGCTGACCATGTCCATACCTTTGTGACCACAGTGTACCCATCTTCTGATGGCCTCTTCCAGAAGCATAACGCGCTATGCCATAAAGCACAAATCATCTCAGACAGGTTTCTTGAACATGACAATGAGTTCACTCTACTCAAATGGCCTCCACAGTCACCAGACATTAATCCAATAGAGCACCTTTGGGATGTGTTGGAACAAGAGATTCTCATCATGGATGTGCAGCCGACAAATCTGCAGCAACCGTGTGATGCTATCATGTCAATATGAACTAAAAACTCTGAGGAATATTCAAGTACCTTGTTGAATCTATACCACGAAGGATTAAGGCAGTTCTAAAGGCAAAAGGGGGCCCAACCTGGTACAGGTTAGGTGTACCTAATAAAGTGGCCGGTGAGTATATGATTTAAGGGGAAGTGTTAAGGTAGAGACAAAAAAAAAGCTGGCATGACAAAGTTCTGGTCAAGGTCTTATAAAGATTTTGAGGTTTCACCCTCCCTGAACAACCCGAAATATCACCAGACATGTCATGGAGACAAATGTTGTTGGGCTCCTGCCCTTAGCATTTGCATTACTTTGGGATCTGCCAATACTCAGGAAAGCAAAAGGTTTATTGTTTCTCACACCTAGGCTGCTACAGTTTTGAATGGAATTACATATACATTATATATTGTTGTTATAAAAATAGAACACACACACAAAAACACTGTTGAACATACATAAATAGACCATACAATCACAGAAATTAATAATATTACAATGTTTAACTAGAATACTTTTAACGTGTTTGAATAAACAAATGCAGTTTTGGGTATCAATGAAGAAAAAAAATGTACTATGTAACACCTAAATACAAAAAAATATATACAAAAAATGTTTTGCCATTGACCCATATGTGTCAAATATTGTTGACTGTATTCTTTGTAGGGTTGTTTAGTCTGTTGTATTTTTTTACACATCTGATTATTATTAATAATTATCAATATAAAAATGTATCTAATTTGTGTGATTTAACTGCTAACTCTATCTGTCTTACCCCAGTTACTTTCCAAACAAACAAAAATAACCTTAAAATTGCCAAGAATTTTGGCACACATTATACCTACTGAAACAAAACCACAATAGGATTTAATTAGAGGATGTAATTTTTGCCATCAGTCAGCGGTAAGTCTAAGGCTCCTGTAGTTTTCAGTGCACAATTAAAAAAAGAAAAAGAAAGAAAGTAAGAAAAGCTTAGCTTTTTTCCCTTTCTCTTTCCATTAACATCACCATCGTCCACTCTTTGGCTTATTTGTTGAAACAGAGGCCTATTTTAACAAAGCAGCTATTGTTTGGGATAGGCTGTGGTATCTGAAAGTGACATTTTTGGAACATATTGAGAATAAAATATCCCCACAGTAAATCTGACAATGAAGATGAGTGTTTGGGAAAACTGACAACTCTTTTTGGCAAAGCGTAGGCTTCCTAAGGTGATGTAGTTTTAGAACTGCACATATGGCTAGCAGCTCCACAAGTCTGCAAGCTTCTGTTCTCAGAACATTATGGATAGCCATGTTACAGCCCACTATCGATAAAACACATCATACCCTTACAGATATAGTTAGACATGTAATTTATTGTGCGATTTGAATGCAACCTATCTTTAGAATTCCAAGGTAGTCAAACATGGCTGTTCCCAGGATGAATGATGCAGGCTCAGCTTTAGCTCGAGAGCTTGAGATGGACCAGATGTGCTGGTGCAGATGTGCCTGATGTTCACTGGAACAGGAAGAGTGGGGGAGATCAGGCCGTTGCTCTCTGGTGCAGAGGCAATGAATTCAGTATGTGGGATGCTGCTCAATTTGTTCAGCAGGTGATCTACGGCCGCTCTGCTCCAGCAGGACCCATGTGGGCTGAGGATAATGAAATGAAATGTAAAGCAGACAGGCAGGTACGAGCACAGAGTCGGTGCCTTTGACTCACTGTTTCTTTCCCACATAAGTATAACAAGGCCACAAGAGTGTTGTGTGCGATAATATGGTCAGACAGGGTAGGCAAAGTATATTAGTCATGTGAGATGGGCTCTTTTATGTGCTCTTCTGCAGAGCTGTGAGTCCTTATGAGGGTTGTTAGTGAAACGTCTACTACAGGGATTTGAGCTATTGTGGTCCAAAATACAGAATGAAAATGCTAATATTTAATGGAATGCAAATGGTTTTATTACAACCTAGCTTATATGAATTTTCTTCTGTTTTTTATTAAAGATTTTCAAATGTTACAAACAACAAAGACAAAGACAACCAAACAAATAAACAAACAAACAAACAGGCAAACAGACAAACAAACAAACAAACAAACCCTAAATGCTGCCAATTAAATAAAAAATTACAAATGCATCTGTTTACAAAACAAAAAAAATGAAACAAGTCAGAATTCAAGGTTTTCAAGGTTTCCTGAATTTGTCCTGTTTGGTTGAAGTCATAGATAGGGCCAGACGGAATTTGCGGACGTTTTTTGCAATTTCTGCTGAGAATTTTGCTAAAAATCTGTGGATTTCTGCGAAATTATTTTGGGAGTCTCATAACTAAAACCTTAATATGTGAAATATGTGTAATTTAAAAACTGAATAAATTCAGATTTACACACATTTACTCAAGTAAATAAACAGAATTAATGATGGGCTAAAAATTATAAAATTCTCAAAATATATTTGAGAAAAAGTGAGAGGGAGAAAATAAAATGTTTTCCTATTATCTCTTGGATTGCAGAATGATCTCCTTTCCAAAATGGTTGGATGTGAACACAGGACCAGAATACTTTAAAAAAAAATTGGGTGTGTCTTGTTTGGATTCTTCACCGCGTGGTGTGTGTGTGTGTGTGTGTGTGTGTGTGTGTGTGTGTGTGTGTGTGTGTATGTGTGTTTACATTCATCAGCTGGGTGGTCACGTGTTTTGTCGCTACTCTCAACACACAGGTGTTTGTTATCAGTTACAGCTGATGCACGTTCTGCGTGCTTTATATGTTCAGTGTTTTGTAGTTAGCATTATCAGTTTGTTATTGTTCACTCCTGTGTCTGCTCCTGTTAGACTCTCTCGCTCGCTTTGGGTGGAGGCTCTCCGACATAACCTATTTCTTTTGGACCTTACGCAAGTCTCCATCTCTTTGATGTTGTTACTACTGCCTGCTCTGAAGACTACATTATCTGTGAGAGACTTCACCTCATATCCGTTTCTCTAATGAACTTTACCGTGGGTAAACTCGACGATTTCTTTGAGAGTGGCTCCTTAGTGCGCCTTCCCCTTCCCTCGATATCTGGTGAGATATCCATGAGAGACTGCTATACGACATTGGTTCACGGATGTACCTTCATCGCTGTTTGGCGTGTCGTATTCTGGTGTGAGCATCCTTGCCCTACACTATATCTGGTGAGATCTATACCAGTTGTGACTCTTTAAATAAATAATCTTGTTTTGACTTGCATTTGGGTCTCCTGTGTTATCATTTACCACATGCTGCTTTTTATATCTCTAAATCTCATTGGGAAGGCTGCCATGGTCCTCCTAAGGTCACATGTTTGGCTGTGCCGAATATATCGATGGAGCCTTCAATTCAATTAAATGCATCTTTATTTTCATAGCACTTTTTACAATGTAGATTTTGTCAAAGCAGCTTAACATAGATGAAGACCAGAATAAAAAATCATTACAATATTTAAGACTGTGGAAACACTCAGCATGAAGCAGGCAGTATAGAATAGAATGGTAGAATGCTGCTGTAGTTCTAGTTAAATAAAACTGATTCAGTTCAGTTTAGTATAAATGTCACTGTTTGAAGTTCAGTTCAGTTTAATTAATTTTAGTGTAATATAAATGTCACTGTTCAAGGCCAATCCACTGAAGAAACAAATTAAATGTGCTGTTTCACACAACAAGACAACCTGGGGTGCCACAATATAATTGGGTAAACTGGCAGTGGGTGGATTACAAAGACCAAAACAAAGACAGACATTTTGACACAAACTTTAGCATTGCTTTTCAGATTTTGTTAAATATTTTTTTTAAATAACATATGATGATATTATTATTTAGAAGAGTCAAAAACCTACAGAATCTTTACGAATATATATGATTTGAAATCAAATACATGCCTCACCTATCTTTCTCCAAAGACAACTTCTCTGTTGTGGTCAGGTTGCTCTATAGCTCAGTTTGTACGGTGATGTACTATTCATGCAGAGACTAAGTTTTGAGTTCCGGTGAAGCACAGCTCCACAAAAGAAATAAAAGCAATGTTAAATCAAGGTAAAACTATGTGATCCCAGTGCACCTTCCCAACCATTGTCACAGAAGAAGGACGGAGAACAGAGCTGTGAGTATGAATAACAGTTTATTAGAGTTTGATTAACAGGAAAGATGTAAACAGGTTATGTCTTTATCTTGCGTAGATGAGCAGTGGACCAGATGATGGAAGATGACAAGAGGTGGATAATGAGCAATAACCAGAGACTGATGATGGCAATGGAACTTGTAGAAATCGGGAAACACACCACCGGGAGAGAACCAGGAGGAATCACAGGAAGGAGGAGAGATGCAGACACTAGAGATAAAGTGGAAACAGACAGGTAAGTATAACTAATAGGATTCACTGCCTATGAATGTTTGGGTAATGCTTATAATAACTACACACTATGAACCATTTATTAAGCATTAGCAAATAGTAAATTCATTATCTGTTAAGCATTAACTCTACATTAATAAGCATTAGTAAGCAGTTTATAACTGAAGCTACAAATGCTGTATTCTTGACTTATGAGCACATTTATAACGTGCTTAATAAATGTACTTTCATACTTTGTTATTGATTTATTTTTCATTACTAAATTAAGTATCAGATTATTTACAAACCAGTTATTTAAGCATAGTTGGTGTTTTCTTTTTAAGATCATTCAAAATGAGTTAGTAAATGATTAATAAACTATTCAAATTCACTTATATATTATATCATTCAGACATATATTTGTAGTTAATTTGTATGTTAATAAATGCCTTATTAACTTAACTTCATCCAGTTTTATGACCTAATCTAAAGTGAGGCCTATTTATGCTTTATAAATCCTTTATAAATTACAATTAAAGGCTCGGTTAAATTCTAAACAGGAAAAAAAAGAACATAAACGACATTATTAATTTCTAATTATTTGAAGATCCACAAATGAAACTGTATCAAATGAAAATTAAATATTTGCAATCATATGTAAAATAAAATAAATGTACAGTTTAAACTTGCTTTTAACTTTGTTTAAACAACTTTGTTGTTGTTTTATCCAAGTTTATGTTGTATTTTGATACCAAGCCTTTAATTGTAATTTATAAGGGATTTATAAAGTATAAATAGTCCTCGTTTTAGGTCACAAATCTGCATAAAGTTGAGATAATAAGGCATTTATTAGCGTACATAACCAATAATAAATGCCTGAATAATAATAATAATAATAATAATAATAATA
>CAIGQZ010032451.1:7025739-7037210 GCA_903798205.1 Danio tinwini | reverse complement strand
GTTTGTTTGTTTGTTTGTTTGTTTGTTTGTTTGTTTGTTTGTTTGTTTGTTCGTTCGTTCATGTCTGCTCTCTGTCTTTGACTACGATTCTAGATTGCCCGTGTACATCTGTTTGCTCCTGTTTTGACTGTTGCCTGCCTGACCACTCTCTGCATAATAAAACCTGGTTTGGATCCTCAACCTGTTATAAGTGTCACTTCACTGTTACGGTATCCCTTGTGGAAAATTTTAATTATTTTTAAAACATTTTCAAGTGTTTATAACTAACAGTTTAACAGACCAAACCTTTTTTTCTTTTTACTGTATTTCCTTTTTTCTATAGAAAGTCTTATTAGCCTCCCTCAATATTTATTTATTTTCTTTTTTTTCTTTTTTTGGTTGGCTACAAAACCTAGTTAACCTTTAAATTACACTTAAAGTTGCATACTATAGTATTTTGCTAGTAACTAGTAAAATATTAATGTTCTGTAATGAATAATTAATAATATTTATTATTAATTTATAATAATTCTGTCATGGCAAATACAAAAGAAATCAGTTAGAAATTAGTTAATAAAATTACTATGCTGAAAAATGTGTCCTCTCCTTTAAACAGCACTTGGAAAATATAAAAGCAAACAAAAAAAATAATTCAAATTTTACAACAAAAAAAAATTGTATTCAACTGTGTTTCTTTGTTGTCATTTAATGCTAAAGATAGCAAAGTTACAGTGACAATGATGTATGTGACCGGCCCTCACTTTACTCTGTGTTGTGTTGGGTTTAGGTGAAAGGAACCAGGCCCATGGGAGTAAACTGCATTTTTTCTGCATGAATAAAATAAACTAAATCACATCAAGCTAAGTCTGTGGGCTTCTTTAAAACACCAACCTCTCCTCGATCACGTTTGCCGCGAACTGACATAAATCTGATTAAATAAAGTGTGTTTAACATACACCAAAAAAAGAAACATTATGCATAAATTCAAAAACATAACAGAAGCATGAGTAAGCACATACCTGCATGAATAAAATAATAACAACACATAAAATAATAACAACACATTCACTAAACGGTGCTTATTTTCCTCTGCACCAACTCCATTGGTGCAGAAGTTTGGATGCTTTCCAGTGGAGCTCCAGAAGCTCAGGTGTTTTTGTCAGAATACACGTCCTGCAACAATTAACATATTCTTTAATCTCATCGTCCATCTTGGGCCAGAAGAATCGCTGTCTTGCTAAGTGAATTGTTCAAGCCTGTCCTTGGTGACCAGCAAGATCATGGAGACCAGTCAAAGCTTTTTCCTTCATACTTTGAGGGAGAACATACTGGTGACATTTCTGTCTGCTTACTGGGTCCTTGGTCACTCTATACAAAACCCCGTCCTGCATTTTCAGATGATCCCACTATACTGATATCCAACTGGTCTCTTTCTCGTCGAGAAGGGTGTCTTTTCCTAATTACAAAAGGGAGAATTTTCGAAATAGTACTGTCAAGCTCTTGACTCCTTTGCAACTCATCATGAGAAAATCCAAGCGGAGAGATTTGGCTAGCAGCTGCGACCTAATAAACAGACTCTGCCAACTGGACTGCACGAGTAAATGTTGCAGTTTCCCAGTGATCATGGAACTGGAAAAGTGTCTTGATGACTACTGAGTCACATTGCTCATATCTGCATAGACATTCCACATGATCATTATGCTTGTGGCACTCAACCTTTAATCGAAACACATCTTGTATACCATCTTCCTTAACAGTATCAGCTTCAGTCAGCAGATGGTTGTATCTCTCATTTATGAGTCTGTGACTAACTGTTCTCGCCAACGGGTCTCTGCTTAAAGTGTCAGCCACCACATTCTTTGTTCCTGCGATATGTTTAATGTCAAAAGAGTAAGGGGCTAGTTTTGAGACCCACCTTTGTTCACAGGCATCCAGTTTTGGTTTGGACATTATGTAAATAAGTGGATTGTTGTCAGTCCAAACTGTAAAGGTGTGCCCTTTGAGCCAATGGCTGAACTTTTCGCACTCGCTCCACTTTAAAGCCAAAAACTCAAGCCTGTGAGCAGAATACTTTTTCTGTGACACACTCAAGGTCTTGCTGGCGAAAGCAATAGGTTTCACTATTTCTTCCTCTGCTGGAACTTCAGAAAGCATGGCGCCAAGCCCATCCAAAGATGCATCGATAGAGAGAATGAGTGGTTTTGAAAAGGCAGGATGTGCAAGACCAACACAGTTCAACAACTTATCCTTAAGCATGCTGAAAGCAACATCGCACTCATCCACCCAGTCACTAGGATTCAGCTTCTGAAATGTGCCAACATGCTTCCCAGATCTCACTTTACCTCGTCTCTTTTGGTCTGCATTTAGAGCAAAGAGCGGCTTGGCAATCGCAGAACAATTAGGAATGAAATGTTGATAGTAAAATATCATTCCTAAAAATTACTTAATTCTTTGTGGTGATGTAGTGCATCCATCCTCCTCCATGAGCTGTAACTTGGACATTTTAGATATAACATCTACCTTAGCAGAATCCACAGAAAAGTTGCTTTCAGAAATAATATGGCCTAAGAATTTCACTGAATCACACAAGAATTGACACTTCTTAGGACTCAGCTTTAGGCAATGCATCCTAAGCTGATAGAAAACAATTTCCAGCCTATTCAAAGCTTCTTCCTCAGTAGATGCAAATACAAGTAAATCATACATATAGCAGAGTAAGCTGCTAAAGTTCATGTCTCTGAAAATGCTAAGCATCATTCACATGAATGAAGCTGGGCTGTTGCACAAACCCTGGGGCATGCGGTTGTACTCGTGTAGCCCCATAGGAGTAACGAAAGCAGTGTACTTCTTGTCCTGTTCCCTCATAGGCAAGTTATAAAATCCTGAGGTTAAGTCCATTGTACTAAAGTAATAATTACCTCCTAAAGCAGCCAAGCAGTCCGACTGATAGGGGAGTGGGTGAGCATCTCTGAGCGTTCTTGCATTAAGCCACCAAAAGTCTGTACAGATGCGAAGACCTCCATCTTTTTTCCATACGAGCACTAACGATGATGCATATTCGCTGACAGATTTTCTAATTATCCCCTGCTCCATTTCAGTTAGCGCTTGCCGAAGCTTTTGGTAATGGGCAGGAGGAATCTGACGATATGGCAATCGGAAAGGCCTCTCATCTGTAAGTCAAATACAGTGTTCAAATTCCTTGGCTTCGCCACAATCTAATGGATATTTAGAAAAGACATTATTGTACTTGACCAATAACTGAACAAGTTTCTCCTTAGATGCATCCGTGACTTTGCAGAGATCGATGTCAATTGCAGTTTTGAATTTAAAGAACAATTTGCATTAACTTGTATCTCTGAATTAACCTCCTGCATATTTCCAGTGCCCTGCAAGACCGGGAAATCCTCAACAGCCAGACAAGGTGAAACATCCGCCAGTCTCCGATTTTTTTTCTCAGCGTTACAGGTAGGTCAGATTAGTTGGTTATCTTCATAGGAACCCACCTATCACCACACATAGATGTTATCACCCGTGCAACTATGATGTTTCTTGGCATAGTCTTGGAAGTTGTAGGTTCAACCAAAATATTGCTCCCTAGGGACAATGGGCAGTCTACCCCACACTAAATGTTCTTGTCTAACAGCAAAAGTAACAGCACGATGGAGTTTCACTGTTCCAATCTTGTGAGGGATCTCATCATGTTGCCAGAGTGTGATACTTGACATCACATCGAAAAAGTGTTCACCTTCCTGCGATAACTGTGTGGGACTCTTTGATATGAAATCATAGTACTCATCAGTGTTCTTCATTTTGCTCACGATGTGCTTTATCAGGTTAGTACCAAGAATCAAATCATCATGCTGACCTGGGACCACAAAAATTGGAACTCAACAGCTAATGCCATAAACTTTTATGTTAACTTCGTACAAGCATTTTGGTTGCGCCGTCCTACCTCCGACACCCACAAGAACGATATTCTCCGGGAGTGCTCTCTTATCTAAAACAGCATTTAACTTTTGTTCGGCTGCTTCACTTAGCGTACAGGACATAGAGCCAGTGTCAAGCATTTCGTTCAAGTGGAAGTGGTCATTCACAATCACAGAGCTATAGTATAAATTGTCAAAAGGCCTTACTTTCTGTATACTGTATTTTGTGTGTAAATAATATTAGCACCATCAGAAACTGTATGACATGCATTCTCATACTGCCGTTCCAGATCCATTATGAGGGTTTCATCATCATCCACACAACCCCTCACCATATGTGAGTCTAATGGTTTATCAAACCAGTTCCTTGTGAGGAGTAGTTTACTTCTAGACTGTGTTGACTACTCCAGTTTGGGCACTCTCTCTTTCTGTGTCCATGTTCAACGCAAGACAGGCACAAACCTTCTCTTCTGCAATGTGCTACTGTGGAATTATTCGTAGCTCTGCACACTTTGCAAAACATCCGCCTCGTATTCGCATGTCTATAATCTTCAGGTACAGATGGAGTCTGCGCATTTTGTTTCAGCACACGATTAAGCACATTGATAAGAGACTGTGTGCAACTGTCACTTGACTGAACTGATGGTGGTAACTTTGACCCATTTTGGCCCTCTGACACATCCGGTTCATTCCCAGACAATTCACCATCCAAAGTCGGTGATTAAGCATAAGTGGCAACAGGCTTCGTAAAGGCAGAACGATTAGACTGTGCCTTCATCTGCGCTCTTTTCTCAGGTTATAATTCATCAAGGCGTTCTTGTTTTTCAGCTGCAGTCCATTTATCAGCAGTCTTAAATTTTAAGATGGCAGAAAGTGAATGATCAGGGCAGTATTTAACAAACATCATCGTCACTTCACGGTTGGGATCTTCAATATTTTGTCCCTATCTCCTCAAACACTCATCTGCTACATCAACAGCTTTATTAAGCCGAATCCAGTACTCCATAGCAGTTTCCCCTGGAACAGGTAAGTTACCATAAAAATCAGCTAGTGGCATAGAAGAATATGTCAAGTCACTGAAATGTCGCTTGAGTATGTCCGTGACATCTCTTTTCTCAGCTTGAAATTCATCAAGGCGTTCTTGTATTTCAGCTGCAGTCCATTTATCAGCAGTCTTAAATTTTAACATGGCAGAAAGTGAATGATCAGGGCAGTATTTAACAAACATCATCGTCACTTCATGGTTGGGATCTTTAATATTTTGTCCCTGTCTCCTCAAACACTCATCTGCCACATCAACAGCTTTATTAAGCTGATTCCAGTACTCCATAGCAGTTTCCCCTGGAACAGATAAGGTACCATAAAAATCAGCTAGTGGATGAATGTCAAGTCACTGAAATGTTGCTTGAGTATGTCCGTGACAACTCTTGGGTCTTTTTGTGGCTGCAGTGATGGGTTGCTACGAAGAGTAATCTTTATTATATCTTTGGCTCTGCCCGTTAAGTTCGACATAATTTTATCAGCTTGTTCAGGTAAAGGAATGCCTTTCTTTTTCAGATAAATGTTCATGAGTTCTTCCCACTCATGTACTGTTAATTTGTCAGATCCATCGCCTCTGAAAAAGGTGGGTGCCTTAACATCAGGCTTCATGACCAGCTTCATACCAGTTAAATTGAGAGAAGGTGACTCAGTGAGAACCTGGCTCGTTCTCATGCTCTGTGGTTGATTATCAAGAGATTCATTCTTTTCGTTACCTTTTTTCAGCTGGTCAGATATTGACTGACCTATTTGTTGAGCAAGCTGTGTGATCAAACTACTCAGGTCAGTGTTACTGCGCTCATTATCATGTGAATCAGCATTTACACACTGTTCAGATCGGATATGCGGCAGGCTGGAAGTGCGATATGCACATTAACATAACGGCATTTCTCTTAAAGGGTCCACGTACCATTTTCCGCAATTCACAATACATTGAAAACAAACGCAATTATAAAATCATTAACTCTGAAATATAAGATATTTAAACAAAAACTTTTAAAATATGAAATAATATATATATATATAATATAATATATAACACCTGTTACATGTACAAGCTTATATGTTTTCAAATTATCTTTTTTTGCATTCAACCAGGAAACTAAATGTACATAGATTTGGAACCAGCTGAGTAAACGGTGAGTAAGGGATATTTTTAAAACTACATATGAAGCAATATTGATATGCAAACTTTGCAATAAGGTAATAGAGGAGCATAAACTAAATAAACAAAATAAGTTACATTTATTTATCAACATGTTTTATTGGCTTAATAAAAATTAATGATAATATTTTAATTATTCAGTGGAAGATTATTGTCCTTCGTGGAAAACTTAAATTATTTTTTTTATTTCCCAAGTGTGTTTTTTTTTTTTTTTTTTTTTTACAGTATTTCCTTTTTTTTAATGGAAAGTCTTATTAGCCACCCAAGTTGAATTTGAAGATGAATACTATGGTATCTTGCAAAAAAAACTAGTGAAATATATTGTTCTGTCATGGCAAAAACAAAAGGAATTAGTTATGTAAAATAGGAAAATACAAAAAAAAACTAATTTCACAGTAAATATAATTGTGTCTTCAACTTGTTACTTTGTTGGCTTTTAATGCTAAAAGTTAGACTTCAGAGTGACAATGATATACAAGCTTACATAGACACTGTAAAACACAAAAAAAAACTTAAGGTAAGTCAAACCATTTGAGGAAACCTATTGCAACAAACCATTTAAGTTCAAAAACTAATACTAATGAGTACTGTGAACTTAATCCATTTCAGTAAATGAAACAATTTGAGTACAGTAAAACCCAATAAATGGAGAACTCAAACCAATTGAGTACTGTAAAAATGAATAAGTTAAGGCAACTTAAACTGTTTGAGTAAACGGATTGCTACAAACCATTTGAGTTAAAAAAAACTAATCTAAAAGAGTACTGTGAACTTGCTTCTTTTAAGTTGAATGAGGTATTTAATTAACTCATTCCCTTCAACACAGAGTTCAAAACTCTTTTCAAATAAATATAATTAACTTTCAGTCAATTTTGAGTTAACTACACTTATTTAATTTGATAAAGTTGACTTTTGGATTTTACAATAATTTTCAATGCAAGATAAGGTAAATGTAAGAGCGTGACCCCTAATAGCACATATATAAATAATTTTAAATGCAAGATGAGTAAAAATATTCAAGTGTGACTCCTAATAGCACAAGTAGCCCCTGACTGGCCCCTCAGTCACTGTGGTCTTGAGCTGATTCTCCTCAGCCTGGTTAATAGCTCTGTGCTTGTGGATTCTTCGCTCAGCATGCAGCTTCCAGGCAGCTCACTGGATTCTTTGTCTGCTGGCCTCTGCTTGTCCACGGGGAGCCTCGTCCACTGCGTCCCCCTGGTGTCCAGATGTTGCCCGGTCAACTGGCCCTCAGTGCAGCCGCTTGACCTGCTCAGCACAATTTACCTCATGAAAATCCAAGCGAATGTGCAAGCAGAAACAAACATCTGTTCCAATTCAAATGACTTCAAGTAAAAGAGCAAGATCAAGTTAATGTATGAACTGTCTTGGTGGATTAGTATTAAAAGTGAAGTGTGTAATTTATGTGCCATTAGTGACATCAGATGCAGTAAAAAATAAAGCATAAAAGCTCATGTGTTTAATCAGCTTTGAATCCATTGTAAACTATTGCAAGGTTTCACTGAAAGGTGTGGTAAACCCTGCATTTTTAAAAAGATATTATTATTAACAAAAACAAAACTCATGTTTTTTATTAATGTTTAAATGATTACATATGAAATTATTATTATTAATAATAATAATAATAATAATAATAAATAATGTATTATTGCTATTATTAACATTTATAATTTATAATAAAGCAAAATAAAATTTTATATATTGTATTTATTTATTTATTTATTTATTTATTTATTTGTTTGTTTGTTTGTTTGTTTATTTATATATATTTTTTCTTTAGATTTATTGTTTCATTTTATTTAATGTTATTATTTTAATATATTTTATAAATATTTTTTTTTTTTTCATGCTTGGTTAATATAGAATAAAATATCATTAAGCTTATCAAAACACCCCCCCCCCAAATATCATAATGATATTATAATAATTACAATACATTTATTGGTAATAATAATAAAAATCGATTTTTGCCCACTGTGCTATACATTTTGATTCACATAACAAGTCTGTACGCTGATAAACATTCTTTAGCACATCGCTTGCTTCTTCTGTCATAATTATTTGATATTTTAAAAAGTGTTAAAACGTGATTGCTCTATTTATCTCATGAGGAACTATCCCGTGTTTGGATCTTGGATGAAACAGATGTTGTGGCGATAACAAAACTCTTTCATGAATCACAAACCACTTATTATGCTATTGTTCGTTAAGTGTAACATGTTTCTCCAATTAGGCGCTGTCACAACAGGGTTTGTTCGCTCGGAGTACATTTGCAGACAAAAGCCTCCCGTTGGGAAGAGGGAGCGTGTTTTCCATGGATTCTGCATTGTTGATCCCGAGCACAAAGGTAAAGCTATTTATTCCCCTCTTAATTATGCCTGACATTTACAATTACTGACCATTTGGATTCTGGCCGTGACTCTTTCGCTAGTGCTTTGGATTGTCAAACACTGTTAGGAGAACTTAGATCACAGAGGGCTTTATGAGGACAGTTTGCACAGGCCATTACAAGCATGTTGTGACTTGCTGCCAAGGCTTCTTAGATTTCTGTTAATGTCTTAAACAGATCAGTGCTTGGATTATTTAATTGGTTTACCAAAATATTGATGTTGCAGTGATGAACCCATTGTTAATACAGATAACTTTACCTGGCTCTCAGGCACTGTTTACACAACTGTGTTGTTTTTTTTACTGTTGTTTTCTTTTTAAAGTGTTGTTGTGGTTATTTCTGCCAATCACACTACTCCAACACCTTCAATCCATGAAAAGGGAGCATTTTGAAAATGTTTGAAGGTACATTTACATGCCAACAATGTAGCCAGAATGGAAAAGTTTTGCATTTTGAAAGTTTAACATCTACGCGACAACATTTTCAAAATTATGTTTTACACATATCTCTGAAAATTGACATTTATTACATATTTGTACATTGTGCAAACAAAAATACGTAGAAAAATTTGTAATTATTGGCTGAAATATTCTTGTGTAAATGGCACCTTATTTTGAAAACAGCAAGGTTGCATTCAGTGTGGATTGGGGGACCGTTTTCATTGCAACACGTTCAGCCAAAAATGGAAAACTTTTAATATGTTTTGTCTGTTTATATGACAATGCAGTATTTAGGACCAGTGTGTATGTGTGTACATAGTAGATTATAAAATTTTTTGAGTTCCACACAATTTCTTCATGATGTCCCAAAACAAATCGATTAGTTTTTAATAGTTAAAAAAATATATAGTTTTTTTATTATTATTTTAAGTGAATTGAACTTAAAACCATTACGTTGTGCATAAAAATCCTTAACAATTGTGTTGTTTTAACTTATTTTAAATAAGAAGTTTAAACAGCAAGAGTAATTTTTTTAGTTTGTATTTATTTATTACTGTATGCATGTATGTTACTGGGTTTAGGGAAGTGTAGATTAAAAGCAAGCACAAACAAACATGCACAACAATAATAAAGTAAATGGTAGGTTTCTCAAGTGTTTATTTACTTCACATTACAACCAAAAAAATCTGAATCAGAATCAGTTTTATTGCCAAGTGTGCTTCACACACACAAGGAATTTGTTTTGGCAACAGAAGCTTCCAGTGTACATAAAGTGACGAGTGACAACACAAAATTAAATACAAGAAAGAAAAGGCAATAAACATTAAACATTAAACAGAGATGCAGTCAGTCAAAAAGATCTGGATGTTGAGTTGTATGTACAGATATGCTGTAAATATACAGGTTATAAGGTGCTGTGTACAAGTGCGTATGAGAAAGTATTGCACGTTTATTGCACAGTAGGGGAATATTTAACTGTTCATGAAGTAGATGGCCTGAGGAAAGAAACTTTTCCTGTGTCTGGCTGTTTTTGTGCTTGGTGCTCTGTAGCGCCGACCAGACGGTAACAGTTCGAACAGGTAGTGTGCTGGGTGTGAGGCGTCCAGAGTGATTTTACGAGCCCTTTTACTCACTCTGGAAGAGTACAGTTCTTGAAGTGTAGGAAGGGTAGTGCCAGTGATTTGTTCAGCAGTCCGGACTATTCGCTGTAGTCTACGGAGGTCGGTTTTGGCAGCTGAGCTGAACCAGACGGTGATTGAAGTGCAGAGGATGGATTGGATGACAGCTGAGTAGAACTGTACGAGCAGCTTCTGTGGCAGGTTGAACTTCCTCAGCTGACGAAGGAAGTACAGTCTTTGCTGGGCTTTCTTTACAATGGAGTCTATGTGAATGTCCCACTTCAGATCCTGAGAGATGGTGGTGCCCAGGAACCTGAATGACTCTACTGCAGCCACAGTGCTGTTCATGATGGTGAGTGGGGGGAGTGCAGGGGGGTTTCTCCTAAAGTCCACTATCATCTCCACTGTTTTGAGCGTGTTCAGCTCCAGGTTGTTGTATCTGCACCATAAAGCCAGCCGCTCCACCTCCTGTCTGTATGCAGACTCGTCACCGTTCCGGATGAGGCCGATAACAGTAGTGTCATCCGCAAACTTCAAGAGCTTAATGGAGGGGTCTTTTGCAGTGCAGTCGTTTGTGTACAGGTAAAAGAGCAGTGGGGAGAGAACACATCCCTGGGGGGCACGAGTGCTGATGGTGCGGCTGTCGGATGTGATTTTGCCCATTCTGACTAGCTGTTATTTGTCAGAAAGCTGGTGATCCATTGACAGACAGAGCTAGGGACAGACCGCTGGGTCAGTTTGTACTCGAGCAGTGATGGGACGATGGTGTTAAAGGCAGAACTGAAGTCCACAAACAGTATCCTTGCGTAGTTCCCTGGTTTGTCCAGATGTTCTAGGATATAATGCAGTCCCATGTTGACTGCATCATCCACAGACCGGTTTGCTCTATAGGCAAACTGCAGGGGGTCCAGCAAAGGTCCAGTGATGTCCTTCAGATAAGCTAGCACCAGTCTTTCGAATGACTTCATGGCCACAGATGTTAAGGCAACAGGTCTGTAGTCATTGAGTCCTGTGATCTTTGGTTTCTTTGGTATTGGGATGATGGTGGAGCATTTGAAGCAGGATGGAACTTTGCGCTGTTCCAGTGATCTGTTGAAGATCTGTGTGAAAATGGGAGCCAGTTGGTCCGCACAAGTTTTCAGACAGGCTGGTGAAACACCATCTGGACCTGGTGCTTTTCGTCTCCTCTGTTTACTGAAGATCTGACGCACATTATCTTCACTGATCTGAAGTGCCGGGGTGGAGAAAGAGATGGCTGGAGGTGTTGATGGCTGTTTACTGAGGATCTGATGCCCATTATCCTCACTGATCTGAAGTGCAGGGGGTGAGAGGGAGATGGCTGGAGGTGTTGATGGCTGTGTAGGGAGATGATCCGGGTGGGTGTGAGGTGTCTGGTCA
>CAIGQZ010032451.1:6954636-6994669 GCA_903798205.1 Danio tinwini | reverse complement strand
TATATATATAGAGAGAGAGAGAGAGAGAGAGAGAAAGAGAGAGAGAGAGAGAGAGAGAGAGAGAGATCTGATGTCAGAAATAATTATTAGCCCACTTTTGAATTTTTACAGTATGTCTGATGATATTTTTCTTCTGGAGAAAGTCGTATTTGCTTTATTTCGGTTAGAATAAAAGCAGTTTTAATTATTATTTTTTTTTTACATTTTTAGGTCAAAATTATTAGCTACAGAACAAACCATAGTTATAAAATAACCTGCCTAGTTAACCTAATTAACATAGTTAAGCCTTTAAATGTCACTTTAAGCTGTATAGAACTGTCTTGAAAAATATCTAGTAAAATATTATTTACTGTCATCATGGCAAAGATAAAAGAAATTAGTTATTAGAAATGAGTTATTAAAACTATTATGTTCAGAAGTGTGTTGAAAAAGTCATCTCTTCATCTCCAAGTTCTCCCAAAGAGAGGCCTGTAATTTTCATTATACACTCTCAGAAATAAAGTAACACAAGCTGTCACTGGGGTGGTACCTCATAACTATATATTAGTACCTAAAAAATTTAAGAGGAACATTTTTGTACTTTTTAAGTACTAATGTGTACCCTTGAGGTAATAATATGGACCATTTGTATCTTTTGAAAAGGTACCACCCCAGTGACAGCTTGTGTACCTGTTATTTCTGAGAGTGTAGGTATACTTCAACTATGAGAGACAAAATAAGAAAAAGAAATTCAAAAAATATCATTGTAGGATTTTTAATTAATTAAGTGGTAGGCTACTCCTGTCAGCTAAGAACAGGAAACCAAGGCTACAATTTGCACAGGCTCACCAAAATTGGACAATAGAAGGTTGGAAAAACGTTGCCTGGTCTGATGAGTCTCAATTTCTGTTGCGACATTCGGATGGTAGGGTCAGAACTTGGCATCAACAACATGAAAGCATGGATCCATCCTGTCTTGTATCAACGGATCAGGCTGCTGTTGGTGGCGTGGGGGATGTTTTCTTGGCACATTTTGGGCCCATTAGTACCAATTGAGCATTGTGTCAACGCCACAACCTACCTGAGTATTGTTGCTGACCATGTCCATTCCTTTATGACCACAGTGTACCCATCATCTGATGGCTACTTCCAGCAGGATAATGTGCCATGTCATAATGATTTCTTGAACATGACAATGAGTTCACTGTACTCAAATGGCCTCCACAGTCACCAGATCTCAATCCAATAGACCTTCAGCCATGCTTTTGTGAAACGGTAATAGCTGTTGTTGAGTTTTATGGACCGTACTGCAATAGAAGTTTCCAGACAGAGACAGGGGATCCAAGCCATAAGTTGATGGATTAGGCTGAAGGTTGAACAATGTGAGTGGGAAGTGGTGTGAGAAGAGATAAAAGCCTCTATGGGATGATGATGATGATGATGATGATGATTTTCTGTTTTCATTGATTGCAAACAGCAGTCATAAAACATGCAAAGAAATGCACCACTGGCAGAGGACAAAAATGTTTATAATTCTATAACATTTTTACTTTTATTAAAATAATAACCTTCATTTTGCAATCTCTTTCTCATAGTTTTCATAGTTGCATAGGGTTTTTGCACAAAAAAACTCATCAGTAACATTGCAGTCTCTTTGAGATTTGCTGGTAATCAATGAAGATGGTTTGTTATGATGAAAGGATTTACGAGTGCATAGAATTCAGCCTTGAACAAACTAGCTCCGGTTAAAAAAATTGTTCACCCAGAAATGAAAATTCTGCCATCGTTTGCACACCCTCTCTTGTTGGAAAAACTGATTGAGTTTCTTTTTTTTTTTTTAAACTAATGAAGATGTTCTTTCATAATATTTGTTTCCTATTAAGGAAGTCGATGAGTCTCAAGCTTGTAACCAGCATCTTTCAACATACCTTCCTTTATGTTCAACAAAATAAATTAACTCTAAAGGTTTAAAACTACATGAGGGACTCTAAATGATGGGGTAATTATCAGTTTTGGGTGAACAGTCTGTCCCTTTACACTGCATTTTGAGCAGTCAGCAGACTTAAACACTTCTGATTGGCCTTTGAATTCAGGAAATTAACTGTGACTGGTAACATTGCACACTTGTAAAAAATATATATATATATATATTTGACACTCCCTAGAAAAACACACACAGTGGAGATTTTGCCAAATCTGTTTTTCTGATGTCAGATATGGGCCCCTTGGGATCCTAAGCAGCCACTTATCTCACTTATTACTTGCGTCTGACCTTGCATGTGACTAATTGGCCACAACATTGGGCAATAAAGCCACTTACGAAATCAAACCAGTAGATGTCACATATACTGTACAAACTTGTAAACAAATCCTCAAAGCTATGTAGTTAGTTATATAAACAGTATAAAATGCTGTGTAAATTACTTTGCATTACTTATTGGAGTTAAATTACTTTGACTGACTATGAAAATTACACAATAAGTATTTTATTCAAGAAATATGTCACAATACTTCATACATTGTCGGAAAAAAGTGAAACTACTGTGTCTTTTATTTAAAGTACTTTTTATGTTGGATTGAAAATTAGGGTTTCTAGTTTTAACCTGTTTTATTTAATTTTCCTTAAAGCAAAAAAAATTTTAAATCCAAAATAATAATCTACATTGTATAAGGGTTAGAGATGGGAAGTAAGTATAATACTTTGTTACTGTACTTAAGTAGTTTATTCTGGTATCAGTACTTTACTCCACTACTTATTTTTTTGACAACTTTTTACTTTTACTTCTTACAGTTTTACATAAATATCTGTACGTTCTATTTTTTTACATTTTTTAAACCACGGTTGTTACTTTCATTTTCATGTGTTTGGTGGCGCGATCTATATTATTTTTTGTCATTGCGCAATATGAATGCATTTTTAATGCAGTCAATCTATTCTTCCTCATTGCACGCCTGTGTGCGGCAGTGGGCAGCCTTTTCAAGGCTATTGCGCACCATACGTGGGCTAAGTTATGAAGATTACTATGAGAAAGGCTAGGATGACTATGCAGACGTGACAGAGGGAGTTGGCGAATTTAACATGACTGATGCTGTCCTTTTTACTCCGAAATAAGACACATTTTTCTTGTTCGGATCCCTTTCTTCCCGGAAGTGCACAGTGGGCTCACGCAGTCTTGGAGGGCACCTTTCTCTGCCCGATCTGCGTGCGCCTCCGCCTCACCACCCTTGATTGTGGAGCAGCTAAGAAGGATGAGTCGATTCCCCAGATTGAGAGTGCCATCGCGGGCCCACGTGGTGCCTCCTTCTGCTGAAGTCAGCCTCATCTCCCGTCCAAGGCATGTCGGTTTTCTGCTTCCCTCCGAGCCAGACCGCACACAGCCGCGGGCCAGGCTGCTTCTACCCCACATGCTTTGGTCCATGCACGTGCGCTGGCCCAGCTGCATGAGGGTGGTTTTGACCCAGGCTTGTTACAAGCCCTGCACCACACCCGACTGAGCTCCACGGACCTTAAGTCTGCTGTGTGTGCCCTGGGAAGGTCGATGGCCACATTAGTGGTCCAGGAGCACCACCTCGGGCTAAACCTGGCAAAAAATATGCGCAGAGTCGACAAAGTTCACTTTCTTGACTCTCCCATATACCAGGCTGGCCTGTTCAGCGACACCGTTGGTGGATTCACCCAGGAGTTAACGACGGTGCAGTCAGATATGATGGGCCATCAATCGTCGGGGATGTATAATTGCTCCACCCCTCCGAACCATCCACATCCACTGCTTGTCGCCGAGAGCGCCCATCTACGAGTGCTGTTTCGCCCCCGCCTGCGCTTCAGGCCAAGTGGCAGCGCCGAGCACCTTGCAGACAACAGTGCTCCCTGTCCCAGGGTGCCGTTAAGTCCAGTTAACGGACCGCGAAGCGCTCCTGAGACAGGCCATCCGGAGAAGAGGAAACTTGCTCTCTCCCCGGTGGGGGGCCGGTGTCCTCAGAGAGAGCATTTTTCCCTTCCCTAGATGTGACAGCCCGAATACTGCCAGTCTGGGACACGATGAAAAGCTTTCTAGCTCACAGGATCGGTGCACTTCGCCAGTGGCTCACAAGGTCTGGGAGGACGGTCTCCTTTCTCTCACACCTCGAGCCCTCCCCTTCGGAGTCTGGGTGCAAGGTGAGAGTGAATCTCTCACCTCCAGCTCTTCCGCGGGAAACCAGCGCTCCCCGGATCAGCACTCCCACTCCGCGCTGCCCCACTGCTGATACGTCAGCAATTGTAGCGATGAGTTCATTAGTGAGAGCTCTGCCTGCCTGGTTAGCGAGGGACAGCCCTTCGCGGTGGCTCATACGCTCATATCAGACTCGGCTATGCGATTCAATTCACGAAATGGCCTCCCAAGTTCATGGGTGTGTATGCCACCAGGGTCAGCCCTGTGCCTGCCCCTGTCTTACGAGAGAAGATTGCGAAGAGAAGATCCTGGCGAAGGATGCAATCTAGCCGATCCCTCCAGCCAAGATAGCAGTAGCAGGTGACCTCCGCAGCATGCTCCCTATTGGGACTGCACGCTTCCCAACGTACTGTCGTATTAAATTCCTAGAAATTATCTAGACGTATTTGCGACTCCCGAAAAATATATCTAAATCTGTAAATCTTCTGTTGAAGCGGGATAAGTAAGGGCCAGGAGACACGTTGGAAGACCGCGCCTCTGGTGATGCAGGTGCGCTCACGCTTTCTCTTGCCTAGCAAACCTCTCATCGGGGGCGAAGGTAAGGTTCAATCATTATGGCGTTTTCCATACATTTCCCCATAGTGGAAGTTTTTCCACATAGCATTGAAGTTCCCTTCCCGAAGGGAAACGTTCTGGTTACTAAGGTAACTCTCGTTCCCAGAGGGGGGGAACGGAAATGCTATGTTCCTTCGCCATAATGATTACCCCTTAGCTGTTGAGGTGAAAGTCTCTTCAGCTAAAAAAATTATGCTTTGGCTTTGCTCGCACTGTGCTCTTATAGCCAAATTGATTGCAACGAGCATCAGGTGAGCAAGCTGAAGCTGCCAACTCATTGGCATTTCATTGCCCCATTTACATACTCTTTCAGATGATTGGCTTTCTGAACAAAATCCCCATAGTGAAAGTTTTTCCACATAGCATTTCATTCCCCCCTCGGGGAATGAGGGTTACCTTAGTAACCGGAGCGTTACCTACCTATCTCACTCGCTATCCTTCAGCTTCGTCAATTAATCCAGCATATGTTTTACACAGCAGATACCCTTCCAGCTGCAACCCAGTGCTGGGAAACATCCACACACACTCACATTCACACACACAATTATACACTACTGGCAATTTAGTTGAATTATTATTCGCCTATACCGCATGTCTTTGGGACTGTGGTTGAAACATGTACTTTTTACTTTTTTACTTGTGTACATTTTTGAGGCGGTACTTCTTTACTTTTACTTAAGTACAAATATGTAATCAGTACTTCAACTTTTACAAGAGTCATTTTAAACACGAGATCTGTACTTCTACTTAAGTAAAGGATGTGTGTACTTTTGCCATCTCTGATAAGGGTGTCACGATTTCGATTTTAAATTGAAATTGATCAAAATTCATGCTCAATCTCGAATATTGAATCTAAAAATGGAATCGTCGATGCTGCCAAGCCCCTATGTCCCATCAGCTTGGCTTGCCGGTGTGGAAGTATTTTGGATTTCCAGTGAGTTATGTTGACAACGTCCGTGTTGTCGACAAAAAAATCCAAAAAAAACACAGTTTGCAAGCTCTGCTATGTACGTATACCACATTATTCCACTGGCAGCACGACTAACGTGGCAGGGCATCTCGGCAGGCATCATAAAAACATAGATTTATCTGTTAAATGGACAAGTGTAACACTCTCTCGTCTTCATATGGAATAGAACTTTCAAGTTTCAAGTAACTCAACACGTGCAAAGTCATTTACTAGCGCAGTAGTATTTATAGCTGTGGACATGCAACCTTATTCAGTGGTAGAAAACTCAGGTTTTAGCCATTTAATTAGCGTGCTAGAACCACTCTATGAAATCCCAAGTAGAACATATCTCACAGCTACGGTGATACCCTCCATGTACAATAATGTGAAGGAAAAAGTTATTGAAGGTCCTAGCAGTGCACATTTAGTAGCCTTGACTACAGATTGCTCTACCTCTATAGCAACAGAGCTTCATGACCGTCACAGCCAAGGTCAGATATTATTATATTGCATAAAAGTCTTAAAATGGCATAGCGTGTGCTTTCACATTTTTCTTTTTTAAATCGAGAATCGAATCGAACCGTGACTTTAGAATCGAAAATTTAATCGAATCAAGGATTTGGAGGATCATGACACCCATAACATTGTATCAAAGTAAGAAAAATAAAAAGTGGTCTGTACACCTACATTGGCTTTTACAGAGTTAGCTTAGCAAAGCCTACAGCGAACAAATTTGGGGACTACAAAAAAATACGTTCAGGCTAATGAGATCACAAACGTTCCAGGTTACGCAACATTTACTGCGCACACACCTCATGCAGCAAAGGGGCGTGGCCACAGACGAGTTAGTAGGGAAAGGAAATGCAGTCCAAACACTGCTATTACCATGGATCTTGTTCTGTTTTACTATTTGGCCTTCCAATGGAAGTGACACAAAGAGTGAAGTGGTTAAAATTCATTTTTAATTATGTTCCAGAATATTATAAAAGCAAGCCAAAATGAATGACCTGGGGTGGGGATGAAATTACAGAAGTTTTCCGGAAGAAATATCATAACGGGAGGGTGGCAGGAGATGGGTGTAAAATACGAGAGACTCTTGGCAAAACTAGAAGTTTGGCAGGTATGATTTAGCTACAAACATATGTATCCGTTTTACCCCTGTAAACATCCACAATCATTACCAGCGACTGCAATGTACCTGCATGCATCAGCATTCTGTGAGTTTTACATTTGAAATAATGGAGTATATTATGTACAGTCATCCCAAGTCTCCCTGTGGCGGCGCCACCGCCCCCTCCCACCAACAAACAACAAAAAAATAACACAATTCAGAAACATCTCGCAAGAGTCACGTTTGCATGGGTTCAGCTGTGTCCTCCTCATTTTCTGTGTCTGACTCAGGCTCAAAGTGATATGGCCTCACTGACATTATATACAGTCTATGGCAAGCCATTTTAGCATTTAAACCTTTGTTTTGACTATCTAATTTATATAGTATGGCAAGGGGTATTTAATGCTAAAACGGCTTGCCATTACAGACTGACAGACAGCATACAAGAAAACATGACGTTTCCTGGTGACGTGAAGCCGATCCACCAATCACAACACATTAGGTTAGCTGACTAATCAGAGCCCTTTGGAGGAATAGGATGAACTAGGAAATATGATGGTCATTTCCATGTTAGCTCAGTAGCTGTGTAAAATGAAGGTAAGACAGGATTCTTTTACAAATGAATCACGCACACATTGTTTTGCACTCCATAAAAACAGTCAAACTTTGAAAAAAACATTGTGGACCCCACTTTAACATAAAAAGTAGCTAAGTAATGCAACTAGTTACTTTTTAAGGGAGTAACTTAATACTGTAATACATACAGTTGCAATCAGAATTATTGAACCCCCTTTGTTTTTTTTTTTCTTTTTTAAATATTTCCCAAATCATGTTTAACAGAACAAGGAACAAGGACATTTTCACAGTATGTCTGATAATATTTTTTTCTTCTGAAGAAAGTCTTATTTGTTTTATTTTGGCTAGAATAAAAGCAGTTTTTAATTTTTAAAACCCATTTTAAGGTCAAAATTATTAACCCCTTTAAGCTATTTATTTTTTCCATAGTCTACAGAACAAACCATCATTATACAATAACTTGCCTAATTAACCTTACCTGCCTAGTTAACCTAATTAACCTAGTTAAGCCTTTAAATTTCACTTTAAGCTGTATAGAAGTCTTGAAAAATATCTAGTCAAATATTATTTACTGTCATCATGTCAAAGATAAAATAAATCAGTTATTAGAGATGAGTTATTAAAACTATTATGTTTAGAAATGTGTTGAAATCTTCTCTCCGTTAAACAGAAATTGGGGGAAAAAATAAACAGGGGGGCTAATAAATCAGGGGTTGAATAAGTCTGATTGCAACTGTATATACTTTCAAAAAGTAATTTTCCTCAACACTGCATATATTATTGTGAACTAATTTCTCACTAAATAGTGTTTTATTCCTAAAAGTGCAATTGCCTTGAAAAATGTGTCCTTCTTTAGGTGAAAGATGTAATTATTTTCAAAAAAAAAAGTGTACAAAATATACTCTACTTCTTTGAATTGATTTAAAGAGAAGTGTGGGATTTATTTAAAGCATTTTGCTACAGTTTGACAGTATTTCAACTTCTGAGGTCGCAAGATTGGTAAACATCTTCTCTCAGTTCAGTCACATACTTTAAGACTTACAAAAACGCATGTCAACATATCCCACCGTGATCTGTGATAAATTCCCTTTTCAGCATCATAGAAGCTGTTTTGATGTAATGTGGATGATATCACCGAGGGCGGACGTGTCATCTAAACATATTTCTGCTTTTACTTATCGCTGTCAGGCAAAATCCCTTTAATACCATCAGAGCTGTTATTCAGAGTGATTTAGTTTACACATGATTTCCATTTGGAAATCAGATAAGCATCCTATCATAACAATATTGTATGTTTTGAGCTGGTCATGGGCTGGTAATGACTTGAGGGAAGCCAGAGACTTCTGCAGTCATAGAAGGAATTCAATTTATGCTGGATGGTCGCTGTGGAGATGCTGATAGAGACGCGTCCAAGAACACATCCTTATCTTAATAGGATTAAACATTAATTTCCCATTATTCCCTCAAAGACCGAACTGGCAAATCAAACTCCTATGAATTTCAATCAAAGCTCTCAATACTGAAATCCAAGCCTTTGCGTAACACATTTTATTTATGTCTCAGCTGAAGACAAGGCACTTGGATCAGAAATTAGATTGTTTAACGCAACATTTCTCACTGTAAACTGTAAACTGTGTGACTGTAAAATGAATTCTAGGGATGTGTTCACAAGAATGTATGAATGAATGAAAAAGTGTTTAAAATAACCATTTTTATTCCTGTGATGGCAAAGCTCTTAGCAGCAAGTATTCCATTCTCATATCTTTCAAAAATCATTCTGTGCTGATTAATATTTTGTTAAGAGAGTACTATTTGCTTTTGTTATTTATTTAAAAAAATGGTTTTGGCCATTTCCAGGCTGATTTTCAGCCATTTCTAGCCTGGTCTTAGCTGGTCAGGCTGGAAAATGATCAGCTTAAACCAGATAAAAACCAGCTTGAACAGCCTGGTTTTAGCTGGTTTTAGCTGGTCAACTCCCAGCCTGACCAGCTAAGACCAGGCTGGAAATGGCCAAAACCCCTCTAAAACCAGGCCGGTCAACCAGCTTAAACCAGCCAACATGCTTAGGCTGGTTTAAGCTGGATTTTTCAGCAGGGTTGTCTTGTAATGAAGTGTCACCCCTTGATGTCTTGCCTGTGTGTATGTTCCAGTGCATGTAGTAAGTGTCTTTGTTAATAAATATGTGTTTTGTTAACTCCTATGATCCAGTGCATCTCTTTAGTAAAAAAGTGTGACAGTTACAGGTAAGCAACAATTGATGGTGATGTTTCCAACCTCCAGAAGTTAATTTGACCAAAAATCTTCTTGTAACATAATAGTCATGCGGTTTTTAAAAGTTTAGTGTAAATTTGTTGCGCTGGCTGTCAAGTGTTTGTCACGGGCAAAGAAGAGGTGAACAGAAAACACAACGTCTTTATTTAAGGTGGGAGTCTCAGGAAAAGCGAAAACCAAAGTAACTCGGTTGGGTGAATGCTGAGGAAGCACAGAGGAAAACTTTCAAAACAACAGGACGCTCCCTCACTGGCAGTCCTGGATACAAATACAGGGTGAGTAAAAGAATGCTTCACACAGACACACAATGGACAACATACAGACAAACATGAAAGGAAACGATGTGCTATAAATAGTAAAAAAAAATGAAATGAGAGGCAGGTGAAATGAATTAGTTGAAATGATCTGTGCTCCAGTGACTGCAAATAAAAGCAGGTAAAAAGAGGTAGTCTGTAACACAAAGCAGGCGAAGAGAGCAAGAGTGCTAGGTACGTTGACAGTGTCAACGTGGTGCTTGATAAAAATGATTAATAGCCTTTTTTTTATAATAAAGCATTCTTGGATAATTGTTATTAGGTAGGTAGCTATCAGTCATGACTATTTAATGTTTACTAGGTAGACTAGAGTTAAAAATTGTTAAAGTGATACATTTTCACTCTTTACACTACACTAGAGTCAGGGAACAATCAACTCTTAGTGTAGACCAGAGTTATATTTAACTCTACAGTATAAAACTAATTTATATTGTTGTACAAGTAACTCTTAAGAGTTATTTTAACTCAGAATATTGGAACAATGTTTACTCATTCAGAGTTTTTTTTTTACCTCTGTTAAAGTTGAAATAACACTGCTGGGTTTTTTGGGGTTTACAGAAGGTTTTGTTTTTGTTAGTTTTTTCTCAAGACAACACATACTATGTTTATAGTAATTTTGAAAAATACCAGTATTCAGTTTAAAGTGCTATTTTAAAAGCCTCTAGAGGAATTAGGCAAGATCAGTTAATCAGTTAATTAAGTCATTGGACAACCTAAATTTTAATGTATTGACCAAGCACTTAGCAACCTTTTTCTTTTCATTCTCATTATTTTTCAAAAATCATTCAATCACCCTGATCACTGTCCCTTAAAAATGTATCAGCCCCGCACCTGCACATCACTTCCGTTCATCACTTCAGCCCAATAAGAAACCTCACCAACCTGCACTGTATCCAACCTTGTTACTACTACAAGGGACAAAACCCCTCTCTTTGGTCAGTGTATTTAATCTAGTTTTAAGTTAATGTACCACTCTTGCTCCCTGTGATCTCCAGTGTCTGTGTCTCAGACGCCTCTTTTGAGAATTACTAGTACTAAGCTTTCTCAAACAAAAAAAAAATAGCATTTTGTTCATATATGCATTTGTGAGGGTAAACCATTCTGTGCCTCCTCACCATTCTGTGTTACTCCGCCCACATAGTGAGATCAAATACACTACAGTTTGACAAATATTGCAGCTGTTGGACAACATAATGTACTTTTGAGACTATTTTCAGGTGAGAATATAGTTGTTTAGATTGTGGCTATGCAGTTCATGTAAAAAGAAAGTGCCTATTTTAAATATATTTTAATTTCAAAGATACAGTGCATCAACATCCATCAGCCTGTAACTGAGCAGTGCAAAGACGGTTTATGATGCCCCACAAAATGGTGATAGAGACTGCATAATAAGTCCTTAGAGGAGAAAAACTTAGCATGATTCAAACTACAGCTGATCAAATCATTATAAAACAGTTAGGTGACTTTTTAAGTTGATCTCTCTCTTTTGTATGTTGTAGTGCTGTATTTTTACCATAGTCTGGTAGTGTTTACTTTGCTTTGGCTTTTTTGGGTTTAATTATTGTGATATCCCAACTGCAACAGAGAGATACCTTTAAATGTCTCTGGACTGATAGCATTTCATGCCGTTCATATAATCTTAAAAAGTGAGCCAAATCACCTGTTTTGTCAACACTTGATATTACGCTAGAGAATCCTTCAAACACTAGCTCTAAAGGGACGTTTGTGAAGTAGCAACGATTTCTGCTGTTCTGACGTCAGCTGCAGATGTGAAGCAATAGCCAAAGTATTTCCTTATACAAAAGGATTTTTAGATTATCCGTGTTTGATTTTCTTTTTTATATATACGATCATGCCATTGAACTGTTGTATAAACACAATATCACACTCGTAGCAGTGTGATATGGCTATATATCGTCACTGGTGGGACACTAAGGTGCATGCCTCCTACCAATATACAGCCATATTGCACTGCTACAAGTGTGTTATTGCTCATAGTCCTAGTACATAATAATATACTTTCACACAAAGCTAAAGACAAAACTATTATCCATTAATAAATGGAAGGTTTTTTTAAACAACATAGTTTTAATGACAAACTTTATTCTTTGTCATGATAACACATATTTTTTTATAGTTATTATTTTATAGAAGAACATTCCTGTCCATGGTATAAAATGCAATGTTTTAAAAGACTAAGACAGAGATGCAGAATAAGATGATTTTCACAGACCCACCCTGACCCATGACTGGGGTAGGAGAGAAAATCAAGTTCTCAGGATGTCTTAAAAACAGGAGTTCAATCTGTCTTTGTCATATATCATCAAACAGAGTCATTAGGGTAAGTGTGCTGCAATGAATCTGCTCAGAGCAGCTGTCCAATTCATATCTCCTTTAACAGTAACAGTACATTTACTGCTGCGTTCACAGAGATGCCCGTACAGTAAATTATGAAGCTTCCAAAAGGAGGTGAGCAATCCCCGAGTGTAACTCTATGAGGCTGTACCCTCTCCTGAGTTCAACTAATGCTTACACCAGTAAATCTGTCAGCTGATGGTTTTCCAAGACTGCAACAATGGCGCGGTTGGAAAAGGGAGGGTGGGACTCAGAGGTTCAAAGGTTGGGTCTGCGGGGATGAAGGACTCCAAGATGCTGCACAAATGATGTGATAGGTCTGGCCGCAAGGTTGTAAATAGCAGACGATGAACTAGGATATTTGTACATCAACATCCTCTCTGAAACACAACCCATTGCATTTTTTTACTTTTTCTCTTCACAGTACATTTTATAGCTGTGACTACACATTTCAAAACCATTTGCAAGAAATAAGTCAAGACGCTTGAATGAATACACCCGTCTCATTTGTGCTTCCCTTTGCTTCCCTTAAGCTAGCATCTGATTGCCATTCTTACTTTAGAGAGCGGGAATCAAACAAAACATCTATGTTTCTGATTTTTAAAAGAAAAAAGCTAACTGAAATAGCAAACTTCTAGATTCTATAAAACAGGTAAACACTTCTGGTTCAGGTCTTTTGTATCTTACTTTGTTAAATGTTTTAGATTAGATTAGATTAGATTCAACTTTATTGTCATTACACATGTACAAGTACAAGCAAACGAAATGCAGTTTAGGTCTAACCAGGAGTGCAATAGCAGCAAGTGCAGGATAAAGGTATAAGTTATAAAGTGCAGTTATAGAAAAAAACTATAGTGATATTTACAAATGGATGTACTATGAACATTATATACAGGTTGTATTAGCTATGAACAGAGATTTACAATAGATGGATATATGTACAGGTTGCTATTAATAATCAGAAGTGTGCAGATAGATAAACATAATTACAAATGTATATGTACAGTGGGTGTCTACAGAATTACAAATGTGCAGTGGGTATGTACAGTTCAAATAAATGAATCAGTGCAATGAATATGTGCAATTTTTAAATGTGCAAATGTTAAATAGTGCAGTGATTATGAGCAGTCTGAGTTATGAGGAGAGTGGGGGGGTGTGTATTAGGGGGGCAAAGAGTCAGTGGGGGGCAGAGTTCAAAAGGGAGACAGCTCTGGGAAAGAAGCTGTTCCTTGGTCTGCTGGTTATTGTCTGGAGCCTGAAGCGCCTGCCAGAAGGCACGAGAGAAAACAGTCTGTGAGCAGGGTGAGAGGAATCCATAAGAATGCTGCGTGCTTGGCGCAGACAGTGTTTCCTCTGGATGTCCTCTATGGCTGGCAGTGTGGTCCCTGTGATGCGTTGGGCAGTTTTCACCACCCGCTGCAGTGCCTTACGCTCCGCAACAGAGCAGCTTCCATACCAGACTGTGATACAGTTTGTCAGGATGCTTTGTAATGTTGAGTCAAGATGTCTTCATAGTCATTATCAAAGATGACCACAAAGACTCTTTTTCGTAAATTACTCATTTATTCATTCATTCAATTTCCTTTAGCTTAGTCCTTTATTTATCAAAGGTAGCCACAGAGGAATTAACCACCAACTATTTCAGCCACAACCTAGCTCTTGGAAACACCCATACACTCACATTCACACTCACACTCATACACTATGGCCAATTTAGTTCATCCAATTCATTTATACTATCTTTGGACTGTGGACGAAACCCACACAAACTGGGTTAAAACATGCAAACTCCACACAGAAATGCAAAATGGTCCAGCCAGGACTTGAACCAGCAACCTTATTGCTGTGAGGTGATAGTGCTAACCACTGAACCACCATGCTGCTCCCTAAATTACTTATTTTCCCATTATTATTTGGATTTGGTATTGAATAAAGTTGCAACAATTCTGATTACATTAATTCAATTCATGTTCATTTATATATCGCTTTTACAATGTAGAATGTGTCAAAGCATCTTAGCATAGAAGTTCTAGTAAATTGAAACGGTGTCAGTCCAGTTTTCAAAAGTTATGTTCAGTTCAGTGTAGTTTAGATTTCACTGCTGGAAGCCCAAACACTGAAGAGCGAATCCATTGATGTGCAGCTCCACAAGTCCCAAAACAAGCAAGCCAGTGGCAACAGTGGCGAGTAACTAAACTTCACCTATTGACTAAAGTGAAAGGAAACAGCCTTGAGAGAAACCAGGTTCAGTTGGGCACGACCATTTCTTCTCTGGCCAAACTTCCTGTGGTGAGCTGCAGTCTAGGTGCCGGAGGCTGGAGAACACTGGACATTCATCATGGTGTTATAATTGTTTATAATTGTTAAGTCCATCAGCATTGCAACTATTACTAATTACAAATATTGTTAATTAATGATGCTAAACTGCACAAATGATTAAATAAAAGATAATTGGAGAAACACATGAACACTGAATTGCATTCTATTTTGTATCTTTCAATCATGTCAAAAATCACATCTAAGCCAAGGTTCTGAAAAACTCAGTAGGCCCTGTTCAAAGAATGTTACAGTTGAAAAATATAAAACAAATGTGTATCAACTTATTGGATCTGTACACTCACTAATACAGTGTTAACCAAACTAAACTACCAACCCAGGCTCATTCTGAAAACGTCTCTATTCATTTCTGGAGAGCGCCAAATATTTTTTTTGTTGATTATTTTGTTGAAAAAATTTATTTTTTACAATTTTTGTTTTCGCAAATATGCCAGATGCCGCTGTCTATGCTTTTTCAGATCTCAAATTTCTCTCGTGAGTGCCATATGCCCCTGCTGTTCTTGGGTAAATCCACCAGAGGCCGCTGTGGACTGACTGTCAACTGACTGACTGACTGACCGATCGACTTACCCTCTTCCTTGCCTAAACCCAACCAACAGTGTTTTCAAAAGCACCAATTGACCAGCCCACCCACTTTCCTAAACCCAATTGACAGTTTTTAAAAGCTTGATTTTTACCACGCTTTTAGATTTTACCACATTCTTACGCTGTTATTACTGTAATTTGTTTATTTAATTTTTTTGGCCTCTGTTTTTGTCTTACCTGCTTTCTGGAATCGTTCTTTACTGGACTCGAACCCCATCGTTGTGGTCAACTCCTCTGTGCATCTTAAGTCCACTAACGTACATGGAGAGCTAACTGGTAACAGTGGGAGAGCCGTCCATACAGAGATAAGTGGTCAGCTGGTAGGCGCAAAAAGAAACAGCGTCATAAGACCCAGTACCATTTGTTTTTAAAACGAAATGCAGCCATTCGTACTTCTGGCTATAATTCGCTATCTCCAGAAATGTCTATAGGGCTACGTTTTCAGAATGAGCCTATGTTGCAAACTACAGGGAGTAATGCATTTTATCTCGCAGTGAATTTTTAAATGTGTTATTTATTATAAAAAAATGTCTTTTGCTGTCTCTTGTTTTGTTTTTTTTAATATTCATATGAGCTGAGCTACTGAATAGGCTACATTAAAAGCCATATGACATTGGTTGTGCAATGTAAATTTTAAAATGGCTCAATGGTGTTTGAGCTTGCAATACAGCTAATTCATTTATTGGTTGATTTATTCATTCATTCATTCATTCATTTTCTTTTCGGCTTAGTACATTTATTAATCAAGGGTCCTTGAATAATATTCCTCCAACTTATCCAGCACATGTTTTATGCAGCAGAGGCCCTTCCACATGCAACCGATTACTAGGAAAAAAATTTTAATCATTCATTTAGGTATTTATTACTTTTTTGCAAGTAGCTCTATAATTATAAAGATAACTGTAAAAAAAAGGGGGTATTAGCTTCTTACAACAACAAAAAAATCTTCCAAGGTAATCCTAAAGCTGTAGATGGAGTGTGTTTTCTCCAATAATAATTAGGTTACTGTACATTGTCCTCTACGAACATGACTGTAGATCAATATTTCAAAATAAACCCACTTGAACAATCTCTATGTTGTGATAAAAAAACAAGGTCTATTGTTCCACTAAACGCAACATTCTTACACTTTATTTTAACACCATTGCTTGTTAAACACCACCACGCCCGCTGTAATATCAGCTCTCTAACATAACACAAGCCCTGGGTGTGAATGTAGAGGGACAGTCTTAATTGAATGCTGTTATATGGTTGGGGGTCCACTAGAAAATACAGTAGAGGCAGGTGAAAACAGCCAAAGCGCAGCAGCGAGGATCACAGGCCTCTAGGACTGGCACGTCTGCATGGTGAGGTAAGTGAAAATAGCTTTTCTTCTCATCAGAGGCTTCATTCAAGGTCGGTCAACCGAGAAGGAGCTTAGCGAGGCCTGTGTTATGCTTTTCTCTTTTTTGTGTGTGTTTCAACTCGCTTCTTTTCAAAGCGCAAAAAATATGGCTCATATTTTTCATTACATTATCTTTATATACCTGAAGAGGCATGCATTATTAAAATATATTGCATACTTAAAATGATTGATTAAGCGTGCTCTGCTTTGATTTGCTTAATACCAAGTGTTTAATGTTAGGCATTTGAGAAATAAAGTGGGATTGATAAAAACTGAGGGAGCATATCATAAATTAATTTCTGCATAATAGTTTTTAAATGAATCACTATCTGTATAATTCCTGGAATTTATATCTGTTTATTATGAAATATAACAGATAAGCAGTTCTTGGTAGTCTAAATGCATATTTTCCATGGGGAAGTCTATATAATACCTGGTGAAAGCCATCTATTAATATTTTTATTCATTTCAATGGCAGTTGTCCAGGTTTCAGAAAAGTTTGGAATGTCTTAAATGTCTTTTTTTTAAAGAAGCTTCCTATTATTTTCGAGGCTGCACCACATATAACAAAAGCAGCAACCATGTTAGAAATGTTCAAGATTCTTCTGGAAATTTTATCTATATATTTTCAGGATTATTTGTTGAATGGAATGTTCAATATAACATTTATGCATAACATGTTTATGTGATAAAACAGCAGTTGATGATGATGGGTGGTCTGGGTATTTTAAAGGATTGAACTACTGCAATTCTTTAGATTCTTTAGGTTTTAATCGTGTGTTGTAAATTAAGGCTGTTTGCATGTTTGTATGTATTATTTTGTGTGCAGCACGTAGGTACCCATTGTGGTTCTTTGAAAGTGCTTTCCCTTACAAAAAAATAACTGCAGTAAACTGAAGTAAAACTGTAGTACAACTGCAGTACAACAGCAGTATATAGAAGTATAACTGCCCTAAAATTAAGTACAATTGCAAAATTGCAATAAAATGAAGTATAAACACAGTTCAAATTACAATAAAGTTCAACAGCAGTATAAGCTGCAGTAAACTGGAGTAAAAACAAGTAAACTTTGCCTTACTGCACTTGTGCTGCTGTAGTCTAATATGTCAATGGTGAGGTAAGAACCGTACTGCACTTGTGTTACAAGGGGTTTGTTCTTCAACATCTTCCAAGAATATGTTATTCTTTTTTTCAGAGATGTTTTTTGTATTTAAGTAATTTTCTAATTAGAATTTAAGAGTTCATTTAAAAAATAACTGCAGTGAACGGAACAGTTCAACAGCAGTAGCCTACATGCAAGGATAACTGTGGCAAAATACAATGCAACTGCTAAATTGCAGTATAATGAGATAAAAACACAGATATAAACACAACTATAATGCAATAAAGATCAACAGCAGTAAAGTCTACAGTACTACTAATGTAATATTAAATAAAGTGAGAGGGGCAATATAGTGATATGCTATATAATTTATTGCACTTGAGTACATAAGTATTACAAGTGCACTTTAGCTTTATTATGCATTGCAGTATTGTATTGTAGATGTAATTCTGTAGTTAGTTATACTTGTGAAAATTGCAATACAATATATTGTGGTAGTACTTCAGCGATAAAACTGAAGTACTGAAACCTCATTTGGAAATCATTGTACACCGAGCAGGGGGAAAAAATGCAGTTTTGTAAGTGTTAGAAATAAAGTTGAGTTCAGTTTAGGGTTTACCAAGAATGGTCAGATTGGCTTGAAATTACAACAAAAAAAAAAAAAAGATTGGTAAAAGTTTTCCAGATCTGATCTGATCTCAATATATGGGTCTTTAATGTTAGTTTTTGGTGTAGTTGTGTAGTAAACAACATGAAATCATGCATCCATCCTGTCTTTTATCAATGTTTCAGATGACTTTGGGTGATATAACAGTGTGGATGATATTTCTTGGCACATTTTGGACTGCAGCTCTGCCTCATTCATTTGGCAAGAGGGGAACTGGTCCCCCAACTTAGCCTGATTCACTGCCACCTTTGGCTTGCTTGCTTTTCAGCAGATTATACTTTAGCAGTGACATTTGTTACCAATTTTGAACTGACAAGAACACCACCAATCAACCACACTTCTGCTGCTGAAAATATCCCATGTTTTAAACATGACGTGTTCACTATAGTCAACTATACCTCAACAGTCTCTGGATCTCAATCCAGCAGAGCACTTTTGTGGTGAGAGATTTGCATCAATGATGCACAGTCAACAATTCTGCAGCTACAGTGTAATACCGCAATGTCCGAATTTTCTGAGGAATGTTGTCATGCCATGAAGAATTAAGGCAGTTCCTAAGGCAAAACAAGATCTAATCTGATATTAACAAAATGTAGAGGGAAAGCAGGGACAAAAGTGGAATGAAAATAACAAAGCCATTTTCCCAGAGGACTGACAGCATTTGCTTTCCGATCATGCAACTCTACGTAGAGCTTTCCAAAATTGCATGATTTTGTCATCGTGTCCTGTGGTTTGGACTAGAGAGCAGTTTTTGACTGCAATAAGCAAATTACTGAAGCTAATTTTCACCTATATTTATTCCTAATTATAAGTTTACAGCTTATATTAAGCTCTGCAGCTTATTTAGTGCCTTATCACATCCTAAGTTTGCCTTGTCTGAGCATTCCATTTTAAAGCAAACAAGGAATGCACTGTTAAAAAAAAAAATCTGTTAAATTTACAGAAAAATACAGGCAGCTGTGGTTGCCAGAATTTTTCCTTAATAAATACAGAAGTTATAAAACTGTTTAAATTTACAGAAAACATTTGCATTTCATGAACTGATACAATGTTCAGTTCACAAAAACACAGCTTAGTGCATAAAAAAACATAAAATCATTTAATGCACTAATGTGTTCATGTGTGTTCACAATTAACAAACGGATTTTCACTGCATTAGTAACTACACAGTTACATTTAAACAAAAGAAGATGCAGCAACATCAAATACTCTTATTTAATCTTGGACTTGCACCCAGATGCTACTATCCTCCACAATGGTGACACAAAAAAAGTTTTACAGTGTTTTGCTGTTTTTTTTTCTTGAGATTACAGTAAAAAAACGGCAGCTATGGTTGCCAGTAATCTAATGTTTTTAACATTTTACGGTCGTAAATTCAATTTACTGAATATTTCCGTTAAAAATACATTCCACAGTTTGTAATTTTTATCAAACACATTTAACCCCTTAAATTCCAGAGCAAACTCCTCACTAGTGTCGTCACTTCAGAGGGTCGAACACTCAGACAGTGATAAAGTTAATGAGATAATTAGGTGTCTAATTAAAGGAGGATTGAGAATTATTGATGAACAACTGTTAAAAAGCAAAATCACTGAAGAAAATAAAACACAAAAAACACAGCCAAAACCAAAGATGAAATCAACTGAGAATAAAACTCTAAATAAAAAAAAATAATTAATAAAAATAACACAAATTACACAATAAAAATGTAATTTTTCAAGATCTCAGCAGAGATCATTAAACAACTCCACAAGCATCAGGAGCTTCACTTATTATTGATCTTTGGCTTTTTTTTCTGTTACATGAACAAAAACTCAAAAATGTATGTTGCTCATTTCACCATGATGGAGGACAGAGTCTGCTTTAGTTGGGCTCTTCAACTATTTCTTCAGACTCTACTTTTTATTTACTTGTTTTATGTGGGAATGATAAAATAACGGAAAAGGTTTAAAACACTTTCAGGGGAACCGGATGAACGTGTCACTAATCTTAGAAGTGTGAATGTTTTTTTTTTAAGATGTTCAGGCAGGCGTTTTAACATGCTCAGATGCTGTCAATAAATATGTAAGTTGGCTCTTTTTTGTATGAGAAATCTTCATTAATAAACAATAAACAAGAATAACCCGTAATATGTCTTGTATTCAGTTTGAAGCGACACTTTTAAGTACACTACTTGTTACTTTAATTTCCCAAATAGTAATTATTGGGTAGTATTGGTATCGGATCTGTATCGCCGATACTCACCTTCATTTTACTTAGTATCGGATCAGAAACCAGTGGTATCGCACATCACTACTGTTTAGATCTAAATACAGCATTCGCAATGAGAATGTTTGATCTATGGCAGAACTTAAAAACACACAGACATCAACAATTAGTCTTTGAATTTCAACAATAGTGACAAACAAAAAATAGAAATCAACCCAAAACAATAGAAAACAATCTACTAAAATAATACAACCCAAAAACAGCATAACATAAAGGAAAAGAAATAAAATTGTAAGACCTTTAAGTTGCATAATATATTCATGCTGCAATGCATGCTGGGATTTTTGTACTATGCTGGCACCCAGCATGCATTGCAGCATAATTGAATTAAGCTGCTTTTTTTAGCAACCATGGTTGAGGTTCATATCCTGATTCTTGATGTCTGTGTGTCATATTGTGCAGCTTGAGATCTCAAGGTTTTGTGCATGACACTAATTAAATTTTAATTTCTTAATTGTTTGTTGAACCTCCATGGGAAACTGTAATATATCCCAACCAATATCAAATAAAACTATTTTCTATGGCTTAACTTATTAAATACTAGAAATTACATATGTAATGTTCAAGTACACAGTTTCTCTCATTGCCTTTCTTGCTTTAACTGATGAGTTTCAGAAACACAGTTATAACAGCCAGAGAAACATTAGGATAGAAGAGTAAAGGTTCAAGAGCACAACTAAAGCAGACTCTGATCTCCATGATGGTGAGGTCAAATGAAATATTTTCAATAAAAAATATAAACCTCTGTTAATTATCAAATATTCTTGCAGATGTGAGAGAAATGAAGTCAAACTGTATTCAGTGAAGCTGGTAATGCTGTTATTTAATGGAGTTGTTTAATCCTCTGTTTTAATTCAGTTGGTTTGGTGTGAGGCTGTCTGTAGTTTTATTTCTTGTTCTTTCCTTCAGTGATTGTGCTTGTTAACAGCAGGTGTTCATCAGTAGCTATGTTTCCATCCACCTATTTTTATGCGCATTTTGGAGATGCGCATAAAAAAACGGTTGATGGAAACGACATGATGCACATAAATTTCGAAAATGTGCATAAAAAACATGTGCATAACTGAGTAGGATAAACGTTTTATTCGAAAAGAAAAGATGCACATAAACGATGATGGAAACACTTTTACCAACAAATTCCAGTGTGTGCATTAAAAAAGGTCATGTGATTTTGTTAAAATAGATCATGTGATGCTAAAAATGTGTGTGAATGGACAAACAAGCAGGCTACACATTATAAACCATCTGAAATGTTGATTTTGTCATTCTAAAACGCCTTACCGTTTAAGTATTAGTATTATTATATTATTAATGACATCCAGAATCAAGAACGTCTGTGCTCTGCGTCTGACACCTTCAAACACTACCGTGCGTTCACTGCATGTCAGGGTTGCCTTCTGAGGTGCAAGTCATTTATTAAATGAAGAAAAGATTGACGCAGCTTCTCCTACTGCAGAAAGTTCAGTTTTTACTGTTAATATTTGGCGCCAGTCAATCAGGAAGTGACGATTTTGTTCGATTTGACTCATTGGATGGAAAAGCAGCTTTATTCGCACATCTTTTATGCGATAATCCAGTTTTGTCCATAAAGGTCATTCGCATTTTTGGATGGAAACATAGCTAGTGTCTGAATTCAGTCATTTGTGGTCATTCAGTCTGTCTAGTGGACTAAACTAATTGACTAATTTAGGGACTAGTGAATGAGGGTGTGTGGTGAGATTTCGGACACTCTGATTAGTTTCTCAAAAACAAAGGTTAGATCTGTTACAGCTATTTTCCGTATTTTGTACAGAAATGAGCTGTTAATCATTTAACAGGTTTTTACTGTAGATTGTACAGACTTTTACTGTTAAAATCACAGACATTTTTTACAGTGTGGCTAATAAAGAGAAACAATAATAACAAACGTTAATGTCGTTAATGTTAATGTCTTCTAATAACTTAACTTTTACTTTTCCGTGTCGACCTGTAAAACCTATCCCTAACGTTTCCTAAATTTTATTGATATTGACAATAATAATACTATAATAATAACAATATAAAGAAGAAGAAGAATATCTAAACAATTCAAATTTGTACTGTCAGATTACTTTTGAAACCTCTTACTTTTGAAACCCCTTTTAGAAGTGAAATTTAAAATGAAAACCACATCTGTAAATTAGGAAGCAAAATATAGGCTATATATGTCTAAAATATGTTCATTTAGGGGCGTCATGGTGGTGCAGAGGGTAGCACAATTACCTCACAGCAAGAAGGTTACTGGTTCGAGCCCCGGCTGAGTCAGTTGGCATTTCTGTGTGGAGTTTGCATGTTCTCCCCGTGTTCGCGTGGGTTTCCTCCAGGTGCTCCGGTTTCCCCCACAGTCCAAAGACATGTGGAATACCAGCCTGATCTCACAAGGAAACGTAAGTATTTTACGTTTTGTCAGTCTAGTGGCTAAATCATACGAATTTATACGAGTTAAGTCGTACAAAAATGTACGATTTTAAAAAGGAGGTGTGGCACCCAACCCCGCCCCTAAACCCAACCGCCAGTGGGTGATGAGCAAATAGGACTAAATGGTATGAATTAGATCATACAAATTCATACGAATTAGCCACTAAATCAAAAAGTTACGAATTGCCATGAGATTGTGTTGAGAATACTGTAGGTGAATTGAATAAGCTAAATTGGTGGTAGTGTATGTGTGTGAATGCAAGAGTGTACGGGTGTTTCCCAGGGTTGGGTTGTGGCTGGAAGGGCATTCGCTGCGTAAAACATATGCTGGATAACTTGGCAGTTCATTCTGCTGTGGCGACCCCAGATTAATAAAGGGACTAATCTGAAAAGAAAATGAATGAATGAATTAGTGATGTGTCGTTCGTGAACAAGCCGGCTCTAAGAGCCGATTCTTTGTAGCGAACGAGAAGAGCCGACTCCCGTCGGGGAGAGACGAATCTTCTGCCGTAAGTAGAGGCGGGCTTCATTTGGGAACAACCATGCGGCTAATCACATGGGAGGACCCAGTAGGATTGTATTATTATGTGAAAGAAGGAAAGGGGGATTTAAAGATAGCGAGTGTAGTGGTACAGGCCAGGTACACAGAGCGACAGAGAGAGGCGGGGGAGATGGCATTAAATGCGAGTCCATTGGTAGAAAGTGAAAAAATGAGTGAAAAACAAAAACATTTCAATGATGTTGGAGACTGCAAAGCTGATTGCAGAATTTGTTAAATGAAAATATCTGTTAGAGCAGGGTCAACAACAAACATGCACAGATATGTGTAATATTACTGTGGTTGTGTTCAATTGTTCAATTAAATTTTTATTAAAATGTTAATTAATAGTAACTGTGTATTTTTTTATGAAAAACAAGGAATTAAAAAGTTGCTTATCAATACACAAAACATTCACAATTGATAAATTGGGCTTAAATAGAAGGCTCTGAGTGATACTAAATAAAGAGCCAATTGGGAGCCATAGTAGCTGGCTCTTTTAAGGGAGCCGAGCCAAAAGAGCCGAACTTCCCATCACTAGAATGAACGAATGAATGAATGAATGAAGTTTAACCCCAACCATATTGTAATTAAGTAATTAACATTACATTTAGTAAGATCCAGATAGAGTAAATTAATTAATATTACACTAGAATAGTAATTTGTGCACCTACATAATGTACAGTAGTTATGGTATCTTCCAGCAGGGACCAAAAGGACATGTCAGGACATGTTTGGCCTAAACCTTGACCTAGTGGTTTTACTATACTCTGTTTATCTAATATGAGTAAATCAAAGACACTAAACTAAGCTAAACAGGAACTAAACCTGTCCTGTTCCACCCAAAACACTATTCCTTAACTTCCTTAGCTTAACAAAATTCAGTCTGCAGAGAAAGATGAATAGCGCTGGCATTGCACAGCCTGTTCACACAACAAACCTGCAATTCTCTGAGGCATCTCCCCTTCATCAGCCGCTCTCAGAACAGGTTATGTGAATGTAAGCTCAAGCAGAAGGCCTACTGAATATTAATTGGCTGTACGGCAGATGGTTCTCAATAGGGAGCAGGGTCTGCCCAGTGTCTGTCAGACCTCTAGGACCCATAAATGCATGTAAAACAAACAGCTTAATTGCTTGTGAAAGGCTACTGAATAGGGTTATACTGCTCGGTAGGGCACATGGACAGAACTAGAGCCCTGTCTGAACATCATTTATTGCTAATGTGTCCTGTTTGGACCAGTTTGCTGATTAGCAATATGGGCTGATGAGGACCAATAAAGCTTCTTTTTAAACACAGTAAAGGTTTATAAGAGCATTCTACCATGCTGTTTAAACTACTGCAATATGCACGTACAGCCATATCACCCTGCAGCCCATGAAAGGTTACTCACTGAAGCTAAGCAGGTCTGAGCCTGGTCAGTACCTTGATGGGAGACCACATGGCAACCTCTTCAGAGTCCTAATGCAGCAGTAAAGTGAAGGGGACACTATACTGTCAGTGAAGGCAATCTTTCGGATGAGACGTTAAACCACAGGTATGACTCACTGTGGTCATTAAAAATCCCATGGCACATCTCGTAAAGAGTAGGGGTGTAACCACGATGTCCTGGCCAAATTCCCTCCAACAGCCATTACCATCATGGCCTCCCAATTATCCCTGAATTGGCTCACTGTTTCTCCACTCCCCCTAGCTGGTGTGTGGTGAGAGTATCGTTGTCCTGTGGCTGCAGTCATGTCCAATAGTATCTGGATGCAGCCTTTATGATGCAAGCTTTATGATCAGCGATGCAATGTCAGACACAATGCACTCAATGGAGTGAGTGATGTCACTGTGATGGGTAGGGTTAGGGGTGGGGTTAGGTGAGTGCATTAAAAAGCATTGGATGCAGCTCAGATTGCACTGCACCAAGTCTGCATCCAGACCCCTCTCGTTACATCATCCAAGTGGAAAGGGACGTGCAGAGACCTTTTAAGGGGCAGGGGCTCAAGTGGAAAAAAGGGTGCTTTTTATTAAATAATAATAATAATTGTATTTTAATAAATGAAATATATTATGAGAGATTTACACTCTAAATTCACCATATACTCACCCTTAAAAGGATAGTTCATTCAAAACTAATAATTCTGTCACCTTTTACTCACCTTTTACTTGTTGGAAAACTTTTTGACTTTTTTTTCTTCTGTCGAACAAACAATATAATATTTTAAAGAAAGCAGGAATTCTGTAACCATTGACTTTCATGGTATTTGTTGTTCCTACTGTGGAAGTCAATAATTTAAAGTTTATAGCTTTCTTTAAAATAAATTATTTAATCTTTAATTTGTTAGTGTTTAACAAAATAAAGAGACAAAGATTTGGAATCACTAGAGGGTGAGTGCATTTACATTTTTGGGTGAACTATTCCTTTTCAATCTATTATTTTGTTTGGTTTTTTTTTCTGTCGAACAAAATAATAAAATATGTTGAAGAATATAGGACACACTGATAGCCACTGACTTCTATATCTAGCCTATATGTACATATTTTATAGCTTCAATTAGCATTATATATTCTGAATAAATGACTGCAAAAATGAGAGGGCAATATTTTTACTATCCAGCTGTCGTTTCTCCATCACATTAGCCTGTATGCCTATGATATTGCCCTGGCTAAGCTAACTTATTTTATGGTTGTTAATCAGGAGGATGTTAGCAAGACAAAATATCCTATTTGCTTTTGAGCTTTTGGATAAATAGCTGATGGTAAATTTGAGCCTCAAGTAGTCTTTTGTTAACCATTACTCACCTCCACACAATACAGATGAATGACAGATGAATTTACATCGGCGGTTCTGTCGATCATATCGTGCTGCCGTAACAGAAGTCAGCTAGTAATGTATGTTTTACACACACCCCGTCTGCAGAGTGTGTATGGGACTGTGAAGCTATGGTCCAGATGCAGAAGTTAGCATAAGCGCTGATAGACGGTACTCCACGGTTAACACCGCACTTTTGAAGACAGAGTAACACTGTAAATAGAGTCTTCATTAGAGCATTCGCCTCGCATGTGTTTTTTCTTTCCAAATCGCCAGTTCGAGGCTTGCTTGGAGCGGCTAGACTAAAACCAAGATATACTTTAAAATGTATTGTTTTTATTGTTTGACAGGGAAAGCTGTCCTTAAATAGAACACGCATTAACTTATGTTATATTATTATTAGTATTTAAATAATAATTATTATCACCAGAAAAAAAAGGGCACTTTCTCTCCAGGAGATAAAAGGGCAGGAGCTCAAGCACCCAAAGTGCCTGCAAGTGGATACTGCACACTGGTGGTGGTGTGGACGGACCCCACCCTTTCTGAATGTGAATCACTTTGGTTGTATTGCCATACATAATAAAGTGCTCTATATAAATACACATTATATTACATTGCGTATAATGAAGACGTTTGGAGCAGCCATGGAAAAAAATATGTTTACAATATTTTTATTGACAGCATTATTACTAACAAAATTAGTATAATTCAAAACAACATTACTTTAAACTTTCACTTGTCTTAAATTTTATTGGGTCATTTCAATAATATGTATGTTTTTGTTTTGGGCTGTTTGGTAACAAAACCCGCAGCAAACAATAACAAATGATTGGCTTCCTAGTGAGCATCTTGATGTCAAAACGACATCAAAACTTTAATCACCATCTGGTTCAGCTTAGCTGTCAAAACCGACCTCTGTAGACTACAGCGAATAGTCCGTACTGCTGAACGAATCACTGGCACTACCCTTCCTACACTTCAAGAACTGTACTCCTTCAGAGTGAGTAAAAGAGCTTGCAAAATCACTCCGCACCCCTCACACCCAGCACACTCCCTCTTTGAACTGTTATTGTCTACAGAGCACCGAGCACAAAAACAGCCAGACACAGGAAAAGTTTCTTTCCTCAGGTCATCTACCTCATGAACAGTTAAATATTCTCCTACTGTGTAATAAACATGTGCAATACTTTATCATACATGCACAGCTCCTTATAACAATATACAATGCAATACTTTCACATATGCATTTGTACACAGCAACTTATAACTTGTATATTTCTAACAAATCTGTACATACAATTCATCATCCCAAGCTCTTTTCTCTAATTGCATCTCTTTTTAATGTTTGTCGTCTTTTCTCATATTTATTTTAGTGTCGTCACTTGTCACTTTATGTACACTGGAAGCTTCTGTAGCCAAAACAAATTCCTTGTGTGTGTAAAGCACACTTTGCAATAAAACCAATTCTGATTCTGACAAAAAAAAATAAAAAATAAAAAAATGCTAATCGATTTGATGTCAAAACCTTGACATCCCATTGACATCCACACATTGACCAACAAAATAACAACACAAAAAATATTATATCAGAAAGGTTTTCTTCATCTGAAAGCTTCAGTTACAAATTACAAATGATTTTTACAATGCATGTATACTACTTGACGTCCAAACTTCATCACCACATCTAACATTGACAACAAAGAAGACAGTGCTGATATTGATTTTTGATATGTTTTTTTATGTCAATGTTAGATGTTAATTTGATGTTCTTTTGATATCAAAGTACTCGGTCCCACTTTATTTTAAGGGTAAGTTTGTTGAATTTAAGTTACATTGCATCAACATGCCAAAAAATTATCATTAGATTATAAGTAGACTGTTAGGTTAGGGTTAGGGTTAGGGTTAGTTTAAGTTGACATGTACTTGCTAAGTTTCTTATAGTCAGCTAAAAGTCTGTTGAAGGAGCAGTATCAACCGATATTAAGTAGACGGTCTACTATTACTCAAATGAACCACTAAAATAAAGTGTTACTAAGTAGTCAGTAGACATCAAATAAATTAGCATTTTTTAAATTATTTGACAGGTTTTTTGCATCAAGGTGCCCACTGGGTTGCTACATTTACTATGTCAGCATTTGTTTTTATTTATCTACTGTTTTTTTTTTCTTTGTTTTATGACTCTCAGATGAATGGTAGCCATTAACATGTCATTTACACTAATGCTTTTCCCTTTTTAAAATTCATAATTTTTGTTATGTTTATGCCTGCATACTCCAGCATCTTTGACCTGCCAAAACGAAGCATTTTGAAAATGCTTAAAGCACCATTTTTGTGTGGAAACACTGGTGATCTGTTGGATTATAGATGTTCTCTGATCATCAAGCCCATTTGATACAGTATGACCATTACACAACTAATAGACAGTACAGATATGTGCATGTTCAGTGAGCATTACTGGTCATGTTTTTGAGAAATGTTTTTCTCTAATTTTATTGTTAGGTGACATTTAAATCAATTTTGCCAAGTACGATGCTATCTTGGATGGATCCTGAACCATAATTTTAGTTTGAAAATGTAATCCATACCTATTCCCTACATCAAAACCCAACCATAACTGTAAATTATTCATACAACCGGAGGGGAAGAATAGTTGGATGACAATCATGTAGAATTGCATAACCCTAAGCATAAATCTAAACTTAAACTGTAAACATATCCCTTAATCGTGATTGGCTGATTGCAATGTTGTTCCAGGATCAATGTTAATCCAGGTACAAGTCCCACTTAGTGAAATCACACTAACCTAAGAGAAACCTAGATATCCCTTTAAATAAATGTGCTTCAATTTAAATCTGCATTATATTTTGTGTTAACTCAAAGGATATATTGATGTTAAAACTCTCAAGATATACAGTACAGTAACACACAAAGCCAAAGTAGAAGATTTCAGCCAAACATTTCATTATCTTTTTGCCAGACACAGTGTGACTAGCAAAACTGAAATGTGTGGGTTCTAACACATAATACAGTCTCAGTTTTTACAATCACAAGTGTGTGTTCACAACAGAGTGGAGAGCTTTATAAACATTTGTACAGTCTCTTCAAAAACACCTCTCGTGGTGCCTCAATGTTGTCCGTGTGTCTACAATGACTGGAGAGAGAAAATAAACGTCTATAGATGCTTGACAGTAATGGATTGTAAAACTGATGGTTCATCACAGGGAATATCTATTAGACAACTCAAATATCTATTCAATGTTTTCTCTGCATAGAGAGCCTGTAGATATGATTTTACCAAGTTGAACAGAGTTAAGTATTTAAAATGAACTATACAGCAATGTGTTATATGTCTATTGCCATGTATGCTGACCGGTGGTGTAAAGTAACAAATTACAAATACTCAAATACTATAATTGAGTAGTTTTTCTCAGAAATTGTAATTTACTAAGAAGTTTTACAATTGTGTACTTTAACTTTCCTTGAGTACATTTTTTAGTGCAGTATTGGTAATTTTACTTCACTACTTTCCTTCAACCTGCTGTCACTATTTTTTTCCTGTGGGGATTAGATAAATCAATCCTGTGATTCCTGTCTAATCAAATCACACATAGAAGGTAAAGCATACTGAACTACCCCAGGACATGGGCGATTTACACTTGCAGCAAACTATTTGGAAGGATTAAAAGTTTCCAAGAAGATGTTCAAAATCTTTACACGCAATGATCCAGAGACTGTTTAAATGCATGTCACTGATGAGAAGATGATGGATGTTTACTGTATGATGATCGAAATGGCCTTAAACACCCAGCAGACACAAGACGTCAACATGATGTCAGATTGATGTTGTACCCCAACATCGTGGAGATGTTGCATTTTGTTTGGAAATTAAATCTGGTTGACATTAGAACCCAACATTTGCGACATTAATGTCAAACCTAAAATCAACCAAATATCAACATAAAATAATGTTACAATTTGACGTTGTGTGAACGTTACCACTATAACATCTATTAGATGTTGGATTTTGGTTGCCATACCTGAGGAATAAATGTCAGTATTTGATGTCAATATAAGGTTGGTTTAAGCTGTTGGCACAACGTTGAATTTTGGTTACTTTCTAACACAACCTAAAATTAACCAAATATCAACATAACTTCACAGTGTTATTGGACATTACAATAACATCATCCTTAGATGCTGGCTAGACAGTGAATTTTGGTTAACTGACATCACAACCTATATCTAACCTAATATTAACGTCTTATGACGTTGTGTGTCTGCTGGGCAGATTCTAAATGCACTACAGAACGTTACGTTTACACATATCCACAAATTAGATGTAAATGCATTAGCTTTTTACAGCATAATACTCAATTCTCACTACTTTTGAGTACTTTTGAAAGAGTTACTTTTTACTCATACTTTGAGTAATATTTACAAAAGATCATTTTAGTCTACTTGCTGGGTCAGTTTGCGTTTCTGTGTGGAGTTTGCATGTTTTCCCCGTGTTTGTGTGGGTTTCCTCCGGGTGCTCGGGTTTCCTCCACAAGTCCAAAGACATGTGGTATAGGTCAATTGGGTAGGCTAAATTGTCTGTAGTGTATGAGTGTGTGTGGATGTTTCCAGTGATAGGTTGCAGCTGGAAGGGCATCCACTGCGTAAAGCATATGCTGGATAAGTTTATGGTTCATTTTGCTGTGGCAACCCCAGAATAATAAAGGGACTAATGCCGAGTTCAGACTGCCTGATTTTAGCCCTGATTTTGACTAGCCAACAGGTTTTGAGTAATTTCTGACAAATGCCTGAAATCACAGGCAAATCGGTGCTCGTTCACGCGAGTGACAATCACACAGTATGAACTATCAATTATGTGTTATGAGAGTATCGCCGATGAGTTGCCAACGCCCGTGAGAATTTTGGCATGCTAAATATCTGGAGCTGTCGGCGATTCAAATCATGCCGTGTGAAATGTATTCTGATTGAAAATAACATCCGCGATCACCTACAGTCAATGAGAGAGCAGCATTCACTAGTGTGGATACCTGCAGAACAGCAGGTTTTCAGTGTATTTACAGTGTATTTGGACCCAAGAACTGGAGGAAAAACTAGTGGAAATTTGGCAGGGGCACCGTGTGTTTGATGTGTCTTCTGATCAATATCACAATCAGGTCGAAAAGTTAAAAAATTTGAGGAGAAATTGCTAATTCTCTTCAAAAGCCAAGTGAGCAACATAAGTACATTTTCTACTGCATTAAAGCCTTCTTTTTCCATTTTGTAGTTAATAACAAAAGATATACTTTGTGTGTCACGATCACTAGCGATCTACAGCCAAAGATCCCTGGTAAACACACACACAGTCACATGGATTACAAATCTGCCATGTTTTGGACTACAACTCCATACATGCACTCCGCTCACGCACACATGTTCCAGATCATGACTGATTGGCTACTTACAGCTGAAACCACTCAAGCACTGATTATTGCACTACATAAGGAGCAAAAACACTAAAGCCGAAGTCACACTAGAGTTTGAGCTTGCAAAATTTTGTTGTACGGTGCTGCGAAAAGGGGCAGGATTAAACAAGATGAATAGACATATAAAAAAAAAGTGAGCGATTGCTCCATGTTTTAAGTTTCTGTTCAGAGAGGTCATGTTTTGATCCTGGATTGGTCTCACGCAGTCAAGTGATGTTATTTTTGCAGGTCAGAGTTCACCAAAATTAAACTTTGAACCAGCGAAACTTCGACGCATGACCCTGCGTTTCCGGTCTGGCGCATTCACTTGGGTATGAATGGAAGTCTATGAGGAGAGAAGTCCAGTGTGACAGCGGCTTAACACTGTTGCTGAGTCTTGTGAACTGTCTAAGTCAACATTACGACGCGGTTCTCCTTGCCTTATGTGTTTAGACCTTTGTGTTTTGTTTTATTATCCCCGTGTGCTGCCTGCCTTGTGACCTACTGCCTGCTATTACGACTCTGGATTGTCCATATACATCTGTTTGTTTCTGTTTTGACCACTGCTTGTCTGACCAACCTACTAATAAAGTCCTGCATATGGATCCTCACTACGTTGTAGCGTCCATCTTTGTAACATCATGACCCTGCATTGTTTCCATGTCACTTCTCGTGGTTGTTTAGTTGTCAGACATGGTTTGCACAATGTTGTTGTGATTCTTCCTATTTTAAAATCATGCAGTGTGAAACCTGCCGCCGATCCATCCTACAGTGTAAACACCGCACAGACAGAATGCTAACCCAGATAGTCATGCAGTGTAAAAAAACATCTGTGACACGACCACTTTTAAAATCATGCAGTCTGAACTCTGCATAAGCCGAAAAGAAAATGAATGAATAAATATTTTACTTGCACTACATGTTTTGGCAAGTAATGGTACTTTAACTTGAGTGTGACTTTTCAGTATTAATAATAGTTTCAATCTGTTTAAAAAGTATTAATTGTGTCAGTTGTATTGTATAATAATTAATTAAAAAAATATATACAGTTTGCTTTATTGCAATACAACACCAAAGTAAATTTAAATAGAAAAATAAAAGATGTTGCTGGAAATCCCTTGGTTTTTGTTTCTGGAAATCTCATCTCTCAGCTTTTACGAAAAACGTAATAGAATTTGCAGTGCATTATACTATCTAGTCTCCTGTTCAATATTTAGCCTTTAAAAAGTGTCAGATATGAGCTTGATCAGATGTTAGTTTAGATGGGAGTCTAACACATCTTCATATTTTTTTTCAACAGAATGTCAGTTGCTACATGTACATGTTTGAGCTTGTAGTGTCTTCAGTGTAAACAGAACAAAGGAAATAAGCATGCTAAGGTTAAAAAAATTAAGACAGAGGGGTAAAAAAACGACAAAGCCACCAAAGGCAAAATTTTCTCAAGCCATTTTTTCACATCATTCATCTGAGAAACAACACCTACAGCCTATTTACACCTCAGCAGGACGCCAATCTTTTTATGCGTGTGTGTGTGTGTGTGTGTGTGTGGGAGAGAGAGAGAGTATGTGAGTTTGCGAGAAAAAGAAGATTCTTTGTGTTATCCTCTGGTCCATTGGTCACATCTCTGCCAAATCTAATGGAAAACACCAATAGGAAAAGGACACATACACAAATAAAATAATCACAAAAGACAAAGAACAAAAAAAATCTATTAATATTGACAAAATTTGTGGTTTATGTATTTACAGATTAAATTTTTCTTGCTATAATTTGTTTTTATTTCTACACATTACTAAATTCATCCATAACAGAGTTGACACACAATTTAAAAAAACTTGAACTTTAAACAGAATTTGACACAATTTTGTTTATTTCTCTAAAAGTAAAACATTTAATTATTTATGTATGGCAAAAGCTGATTTATAAAAATTAAATATGCTGTCAATAAAATAAAGTGTATGTTTTAAAGTTTTAAAAATTTTAGAGTTTTATTCCTTAACTTTTTGAAATGTCAAATATACATGCAATAGAATCACCCATATTGCTTTTAATGCATACAATAATCTTTACAATAACTGTAACTAGTGTTTTCACAATGCTGAAATGCCTAACTTTGAGATGATACCTTAAAAAATACCAACACTCCATACCATTTTCTATATTTTGTGATTTTAAAAAAATCGACAGCACTTTACACAGCTGTCTTATTTAATTAATCGAATCAGTGATATTGATATTAGTTCAGTTACTAACATCTCGATATTGTTTATACAGGTCAATATTGTTAAGAGAAGAGAGTACACAAGATAGCAAAGCGATAGCAAGATTATATGTGGATATGTATCGAAATATTGATATTTTTTACACAAACTGCAACAGTGCTTTGCATATGTGTTTGAATTTTGTATGTTGCACTTTGCACAAACTTCACTACTAAAACTGCATGTGATTTGTCCTTTTCTGTTCGTCGTTAACAAATAGTGAACTTAATATTTGCTTTTTGAGAAAAATGCTATAATGTTTAAGCGACTCCAATACATCTCCCAATTATCCTACTCAGAGCTGTTAAACTGTTTGCGTTCTTCTTGCGACTTTCTATTGTATGAATTACGACTGCATAAAAAAATAAAATAAAAGGGAAGTGCGTTTGGTAATGCGCTCTGAGACGTGTGATGCACACAGAAATCTGCGCTCTATGCCGAATTAGGTTCTATTTCATCTAATGCAGCTTGAATGATTTAAAATTATTAAAACAGAATACTTTAATTAAGATGGTAAATGAGCCTGGCTTGCCAAAACATGTTTTTAAAGCTCACGGTCACATACGAGTCGCAGACGTGAGGCACCTTTACCTTGTTACCTTTACATATACCTGGCGGTTTGCTTTATACTGAGCAGCATGTAGTCCTAGGTGACGTGCAGCAGTTGGAAGTGCAGCCACGGTTAAGTCTGTATTTTACAGTGAGGCTCTTTTTCCACTGAGTCCGAAGTTATCCATAACAGAAAACGGGAAATGCCATTACACAGATCATTTTATATAAGACATATATAATAATGAAATCAAACAATTATAGTACAATAATTAAGTAAATTTTAAGCTATCTCGCGGCCCACCTGCAGGATCGCTGAGGCCCACTAGTGGGCCGCAACCCACCGTTTGAGAATCCCTGATCCACATTGTAAAGTGGTGTAATTTAGGGATAAAGTACATCCAGGAGCTTGTTATTTCAGAATAAACCCCAACAGGCTTATCAGTAGCCCAATGCGAAGCTGTAAAAAAATATTAAAAAAAACAGCGACACTACAGACCAGCAGTTACTTATGAATGTTAATGTAAGTATATGGATGTGAACACATGCAGTAGCTGTTTCCATTCAAAAATGTGAATTAACTTTATGCGCAAAACTGGAATATTGCATAAAAGACATGCAAATAAAGCAGCGTTTCCATCCAATGAGTAAAAGCGAACAAAATCGTCACTTACTGAATATCTAGCACCAAATATAAACAGTAAAAATGGAATTTGCTGCAGTCGGAGAAGCTGCATGAATCTTTTCTTCATTTAATAAATGACTTATGCCTCAGAAGGCAATCCTGATACACAGTGGCGTTTAAAGGTGTAACGCCTGTTTCACACCGCAAGCGTCAGCAGCGCGCGAGCAGAGCATAAGCAGCACGTGTTTTTTCGGCGTTAATGTTAATGTTTTCATACCGCATGCAGAAGCAGCGCGTCAGCGCGAGGCATGAGTGTCGCTGAAACAGCAGTGCCGCGATAGTTTCAGCGATGGGTCTATTTTTGCTGCGCTGCTCATGCTCAATTAAAGTGACGGTGCATTAATAATGACCAAAACACATTGAATGACAGCAATTTTACCCAATAAATGCGTCAATAATATCAACTGAATTATATATAATCAATCAAATGAACTTAAACGATTAAAAACTGCAACAAATATTTATTTAGCAAACCAAATGTAAAACAATTTTAGTATCACTTTTGCTTAAGTTACACACTAGTGTTGCAGGAGAGGGGAAATAGAAGTGGCCGCTTTAAGACTGCTACGGGAGTTGTAGTCCATAGCGAAGTGTATTGTGGGTAGTGCAGTTCGACACGCATGCAGAGGAAGAAAGTTTTATTCGGCTTTGTTTTACATTCACTCAAGATATTCCACCCGGGAGCTGTTTGCACTGTGAACCTGACAACACGAAAATAAGTCAAAGAAGAGCATGCACTGATTACTTTTGTCCGACTCATCCTTTGCACGAACATGAATTAACGAGTTGTTACTCTGCCGCTGGACATTGCTGAAGCGGAGAAAGTAACACTAGTTTGATCATGTATAAATATTATTATTTCTATATTGTATAAATAATATTATAACTAGGCCTGCAACATCCTGACAATCACAAACAAAATGACATGATATCACACGCGATTGTCTTCTGAGTGCACCTGACATGACTGACACTCCTCATAGAGCTTGAGAAGCAGACAGTGCTGTAGGATCTTTAGAATTTGTATATAAAGTAAAAAAAAAAAAATAAAAAAAAAAAAATATATATATATATATATATATATATATATATATAGAGAGAGAGAGAGAGAGAGAGAGAGAGAGAGAGAGAGAGCGATAGGTAACTTGATAGAATAGACAGAGATAGATTGATCTGTGCAGCAGCTGCTGAAGAACTGCACGCTGCAGAAGAGCTGGTGTGAAAGGTAAACGAATTTTGAGGTGGGAACCGGTGGACATGCAACAACTTCAATCATAAGGTAAACACAAAACAACAGTCTCCATCCGGAGCTCCTTCACGGGACTCCACACTTGTAAACACTCGCTGCATCGGGCGCACTGCTCTTACCTCCGCCCACACTTGTCAGTGCTACCAAGTCGACCAATAACAGAGCTTGCGCTACGTGTACGCGTTACAGTTTTTGAGAGGTGCGCGTCAATGTCGCCGACGGTTACGGCGAGAGGCTATGTGTCCATGCGTAGGCTGCGCCATAGCATACACGTGGCGCAGAAGTATAAATCGACCTTTAGGTGTTTTAAAATAACCAAAACAACATTTCAGATGTTTTACATTGTTCTTAGCCTGCTGTTTTGTCCATTCACACACATTTTTATCATCACATGATCCCTTATAACAAAATCACATGACCTTTTTTAATGCACACACTGGAATGTGTGTGGTAAAAGTGTTTCCATCGTAGTTTATGTGCATCTTTTCTTATTGAATAAAAGTTTCTCCTACTCAGTTATGTGCATAGGTTTTTTTATGCGCATTTTCAAAATTGATGCGCATCTTGCTGTTTCCATCAACTGTTTTTTTATGCGCGTGTCCAAAATGCGCATAGTAATAGGTGAATGGAAATGTACATACTGATGGTCATTCGAAGTTCCAGGATGAGCATGTATTATTTAGCGGTTGTTATTTTGGAATAACATACTGTACCTTGGAATGTCGTGACTAACCATTGGTTGTGCCTGAAATAGTCGTGCCCAGCTGAGCCTGGATTCTCTTGAGGTTTTTTGATTCACTTTCATCAGTTGGTAAAGTTTTATTCCTCGCTATTGTTTGGACTTCCAGCATTGAAATTTAAACTAAACTAAACTGAACTAAACTGAACTTCAACTCTGAAAACTGGACTGACACTGTTTCAATACTATAATCTTCTATGTTAAGCGGATTTGGCACAATCTACATTGTAGAAGCACTATAGAAATAAAAATAAATTGAATTAAATTGACCAATCAGAACATGAACAGAGATATAACTCAAGTTCATGATGGAGAATCTAGTTTATACCAACATTTTTGGTATGAATACATGTACCATTACACCCCAAGTGTCAAATTTATATACTGTACAATAAATAATTAGCTTCTAAATACATTTTTAAATTGGCCATGAAAAGAATTCTGATTATTTTGTTTTTCACAAAACACATATACTTTTTATTATATTGTTTTCTGTTGTTTTATATAATTTCTATCTACTGTAGCGTCTTATGTGAGACAGTGGCCTTGGTGGTATAAGTGTCCTGACAGAGCAGGCCGTAGTTTACTTTCATCTTGAGTGAGCAGACACCGCCAGGGCCCAGATGGCCTCAGACGGAGTGTGAAGAAGACAAAGACAGAGATGAAAGTAAGATCGAGAGAGTGAGATAGAAAGGAAAAATAAGAATTTGACATCCCATTCACCTTTCAGCCATCCGTGTACAGCTCATCACTCACAGACCCTTTGTTGATGTTACTTTGAATGTATTATTCTACTAAACAGATAGTCCAGCAATTCACATGATCCTTCATGTAAATGGCATGCTGATAGGGTGAGTGTATCTTCTTCTACAAACATCCTAGACTGGGGACACCGTGTCCTCTGACAAATAATGGAAAATAGTCCCAGCGCTCTGGTTTGTTTGACTAAGATAAAGTCAGAATCTACAGAACCATTTAGCAACATCCCATAACCATCACAGTCACTGCATTATACTGTGATGTTACATAAATAGCATGAAATTTCATGAGGTTAAATGGTTCGTTCGCCTCACAATGTGTGGGACTAAAAAAGAAAGGCTCTCAGCTGATATTCTGATGACCTCCATTGCTTGAGCGCTCTTAATAAGGTTGTGTCAGCTGCCTACAGCGAACAGACTGTTTTCAAAATAAGCAAATTCCTTCGGAGTTGGGTGTAATGCTGTAGATCCCCACTCCCCCTCCTTCCCACAAATCGCCACCGCTTTGTGAGTCCCCCCACTGCATGTCTGTTGTGTCTTGAGGCAAACAAATAGACTGATATGTTAATATATTTCTCAAGGTAGAAAGTCATTTTGGAAAAGCATGAATATAAAATATCATAATGACTATACAGTAAAAGAATGTTGAGATTTGAAGCCCTTTCTGTAGCAATTAATCAGCTGTAGAATGCAGTGACCCAAATATCAAAGCAACCAGTGCTTTTTGGGCTCTATTTTAACCTTTAAGATGACAATTCTATTTTGATTATCTAAAGCACACAGCACATGTGCACTTAGGGTGTATTTATTATTTACTAATTGTAACATAATCTTTTTTGTTTTTGTTTAGGTTTTTTTTTTTTGTTTTTTTGTTTTTGTTTTTTGTAAAAATAACCTGTAAAGCAAGTTAGCGTATCATGGATTGCAAATCTGATATTTTTGTGGCAATCTATTTATTTTCTTTTTTATTGTTTCAATTAAATCTAAAGTTACAGTGCTCAGCATATATAAGTACACTCCTCACAAATCTATCTTTTAAATTCGTATTTTTAATAGGAAGATATACAATATTAAATGTGTGCATATACATTAGATTAGTCAGTACTGAAGGCAAATCTGGATCTTATCTAACAAAATAACTCACAATAACGGTCCAAAAGCTATAGTACACCCAAATTTATATGCTATAGAACAATATTATATGCAAATTTAAAAAAGAGGAAAAATTATTAGTTGTAATTAGTTGTAAAAATTAGTTGTAATTTTCATTGCAATATTTTGTTTGAATTAAATTGTATTATCCTTTAGTTTCTACACTGTAAAAAATGCAGGGTTCCACACAATTCATTCATGTTGTCCCAACACAAATTGAATAAGTTAACACTTTTAACAAATTTATGTGGATTAAACATAAAAAAAATTAAGTTGTCCCAATGAAATCTCAAGAATTGTGTTGTTTCAGCAAATTTTAAATAGTTTGAACAAATACAAATACTTTTTGAGTGTAAATATGTTTGGTGACTAAAATAGTATTTTAATAAATATATTTGTTTAATGAATCTGTTTTGTTTAAATGCACCAAAATGCATTGCTTAAAAAAGGTTCTTTTAGTTTATGTCGAATAACTTCAGATAAAACTAAGAGACTTAGAAATGTACGACACATACAGTAATAGACATACATGATATTATCAGACCTTTGAGTTTAGGTTAAATAAAAATACAAATGTATTTAAACTTTTATTTGATAAAATGATGTTGGACCAATTGCATTTAATTGTGTAAATAGTTTTTCTTTTTTTTTTTAAGTTGGTGCTAAACAAATTTATTGGATGGAAATCCAGTCCTCGATAAAAATATAGTTAATCCAATGAATATTTTTTGAGCGTATGCAGTATTTAGTT
>CAIGQZ010032451.1:6926578-6946770 GCA_903798205.1 Danio tinwini | reverse complement strand
ATAATAATAATAATAATAATAATAATAATAATAATAATAATAATAATAATAATGTACATTACACAGAAATTGAGAGACTGAGATAACAATATAAAATATTAGGAATTAGAAAAACAGTTTGTTTGTTTGTTTGTTTGTTTGTTTGTTTGTTTGTTTGTTTGTTTGCTTGTTTTACTAATTTATAAGACATTATAAACTGTAAAAAAATTTAGGGTTCCACACAATTCCTTCATGCTGTCTCAACACAAATTGATTAAGTTAGCTTAATTGTCTTCCAAATTTAAGTGGATTGAACATAAAACAATTGTATTTAATGTGCATTTAATGTTCCTAGAGTTGTTTTAATTCAACAAGGTACTTTTAGAAAAAGCTTGAATAGTGCACTTTCATTACTGTTTCTTAAGAAATAAAAGTATACACTTTAATAATGCCAAATTAAAGTTTTGCTTTACATTTCAAATTATAATATTTTAATACACTGTAAAACCCATCAGTCAACTTTATGAAATGAAATGAGTGTAGTTAACTCAAAATTGACTGAAAGTTAATTGTACTCCTTTGAAAAAAGATTTGAACTCAGTGTTGGAGGTAATGAGTTAATTAAATACCTCATTACTTCAACTTAAATGGAGTAAGTTCACAGAACTCATATACTGTAGATTAGTTTTTAACTCAAATAGTTTGTTGCAATTAGTTTCTTCAATCGGTTTGAATTGCCTTAACTTATTGGGTTTTACAGTACTCAGTTGGTTTTACTGTTCAGAAAATTGCCTTGTTTACTCAAATGGATTAAGTTCACAGTACTCATTAAGATTAGTTTTTGAACTTAAATGGTTTGTTGCAATCGGTTTCCTCAAATGGTTTGAGTTACCTTAAATTTTGGGGTTTTGCAGTGTATATTTTTCATGCCTACAGTAATTGTTGACTAAACTATTAATTTGCTGTTCAATAATACATTACATTTACATCTAATATGCCATGTACTTAATTGCAAGTGTATAATTACCACAGTGTACTTCTTTTCAAAAGGGTCTTTGCCTTGCTTTAAAAAAACAGAAAAGAGGAGCCTGGACTGTGCTTATGCTTTGGTGGCTTGAAATGAGAGTGAAACAATGCTCTGTTGAGAGTCCTCAAGTTCTATCCTCTTCCTTTTTATATGCATATCAAGTGTAATTCAATTAGCTTTGTTTTCTTTACAACACAATGAATAATAGCGATTTAATCATACCAATGGATTAGTGCCAGTAAACAGTGCTACGCAAGCTACACTGAGGAATAAAAGATTGACTGAAATATTATTATATTTTTTTCTCATCGAGCCTGGAGGCTGTTCTTTTACGCACAGAGAGAAAGCCCAGGAGAGAATTCACTATGAATGAACTGTGCTAGGTGATAGTGTTGTCATTTACTTGTAAGCACTTTCTCTGTTGTTTTAGAACAGAATTCACTAGAGGAATTATGCACATCAGGCTATGCAAACATGCCTTATCAATTCCTTTTTCTTTGTTTTTTTTTCTTTCTTGCCTTTTTTTCTGGAGTTAGACAGACTGTTGAAAGCAGCTCAGAAATACCCATAATGATGTATATCAAACAATCTTTTCATTTTCAAACGCTAAAATAACCTTACTTATTTAGCTGAATATGTTTCAGTATACAACACATAGTGGCAGTATCAATAGCATGAATTGTGACCTAAACTAAAGTGTTAACGGTTTTTCAAGTATTTCTGGTAAGGGTGGGGACAAAAAAATATTGTGTATATAATAAAATTGTGTGTTCAGATGTATGGTCAGATGCAAACATTCAATAAGAAATATGTCAAGAAGATAACGTAACAACTTAGTAAAGCTTTTGTGGTGTTGTTTTGAATAAAAGACTTTTGTTTTAAAAGAAGTTTTGTTTTAAAGTACTGCATGAAATAGCCAGTTTAATGAACCCCTTATACTTATATTTGCCAATAGTTATACTGAAATAAATAATGTCATCATGTTCTGATGTGTCTGAACACTATTGTTTTAAAAAGGAAACCAAAAACTAGCGGACTGTGACAGCTGGCAGTGGGAAGGACACAGCAGGAGACATGCTCGGGTAGATTATGCAGTTCCAGTGACAATCCTCTATGTGTCTCTCTGGTATGCATTTGTGAACTCTTATTGGCTGCAGAAATAACGGTATTTCCAATAAGAATTTCCAGTATTTTCATGTTTACTGAATTGTGTTACTCTCATTGCACAAGGAAATGTATTTGTTTAGTGTATATTGATAAAAAGGGCTAATTTGTGAGATTTATATGGTTTAATTTGTATGAAAACATATGATTTTTAAAAAGGCACCTAATGCGAATGTTATCACTTGATTGAATGGCCTTTATAAGTGGTTATCAGAAGGCTGTTATCATCCATTCACATAGTTAATCAGGTATACTAATAGAGAAGACTCCAGACCCAGATCTGTTTTTACATTACTGTGACGATTGGGTGTAGGGTTGGGGTAGATGTTAATAAATTACAATTAATAAGAAATTTAATAAATAATACACTGTAATAAATTCCCAGAATTTCTTATTTCTTACAGTTTTAATATTTCATTCAACAGAGAAATTAACGCACATTAACTTTTTATTCTAGTGCAGGCACTTTTTAGATATTTAGAAATATTCACAGAAATATTGTTAATATCCTCCATAAACCGCCACTCCTCCATGAACCACCCCTTTATCATGGTGGAGGGGTTTAAGTGCCTGTATGATCCTAAGATGTTATGTTGTCGGGGGCTAATGCCCCTTGTAGGGTCTCCCAAAGCAAAAAGGTCTTAAGTGACAGGTCAGACTAAGTGCGGTTCAAAAACCCCTAATGAGCTTAATGACATCGAGGACTGTGACGTCACCCAGTATGGCACAGCCGGGGCCCCACCTTGGAGGCAGGCCTTGGGTTGGGGCATGTTTGCGAGTGCCTGGTGGCCAGGTTTTTCTCCCACGAAACCTGGCCGGACTTAACCCAAAGAAGTGACATGGGACCATCCTCCTGCAGGCCCACCACTTGCAAGGGGAGCCGAAAGGGGCTTGTGCATTGTGGAACAGGTGATGTTCGATGGTTAAAACCATGACAACCTGATCATCAGGCACAGAAACTCGTAATAACTCGTAAAACTGGGATGGAAGTAGCCCGAGCTTGTGTATTGACTGTATTGACTAGAGATAGTTGGGCTCACCTCCACGCACAGCTGGGATTCTGCAACTTATCTTTTTGAGAAAGGCTGGACTTTCACTCTGGAGTTGCCCATGGTGAGAGGCGATGGGCTGGTGTGGGCTTGCTTATGCAGGAGGGTCGCCTCCCTGCGCCTTTGGGTCAGGGATAGGTCTTTTACTGTGGTTTGTGCTTAACACCAAACACCAGTGCAGAAGCCTACTTGGAGTCCTTAAGAGGAGTGCTGGTAGGTGCTCAGACTGAGGACTCTGTTGTATTACTTGTTCAATGTACGAGTCCGTTGTGGTAAAGAAGGAGCTGAGCTGAAAGGCAAATCTCTCGATTTACCGGTCAATCTACGTTACTACTCTCACCTATGGTAATGAGCTTTGGGTCATGACCGAAAGGACAAGATTTCGGATACAAGTGGCCGATAAGAGTTTCCTTTGCATGGTGGTAGGGCACACCTTTATAGATAGGGTAAGGAACTTGGAGTAGATATATTGATTAACCATGTGAATGGATGAAAACAGCCTTCTGAGCCTACTAGTAGGTGCAGAATGCCCCCACTGACCCATATCTATCAGCTGATAACCAGCCTCCAAACCCCACCCCTAACTCTAACGCTAATTGGAGGATGAGCAAATGTTATTAAAATGTACAAATAAGAGCATAAAAATGTATAGAAATTAGACACTACATCAAGAATGAACAAAATGCTGTGAGATTATGTTATTTTGTTCAAAATTATTTCCAAACATGACACTTCCAAAGATGTAATTTTCCTGATGTTTATATTATGGAATATCATTTATTACCCTCAAATATGTCCAAAGGAATATTTGTTACACTACTCTCTTGCTAATAGCCACTGTATAGTCAATAAACAAGATAATGCACTGTTAACTGTTCAGGTTATAAGAAAAAAATCTACTTTTCTTCAAAATATCCCTTTAAATTGTCATTTTCCTGATGTTTATATTATGGAAAATCGTTTATTACCCTCAAATATGTCCAAAGGAATTTTGTTACACTAGTCTCTTGCTAATGGCCACTGTGGGACATTAATAAAATACAATTAATGGGAAATGAATCAATTAATCACAATTAATCAATAAACAAGAGAATGCACTCGTAAGGGTTAGGGTTAAAAAAACTCAACTTCTCTTCAAAATACTCCATTATTTTCTTATATTACATTTCTTATATTAAGTGTCACCAGTATTTTCTTTGTAATTAATTGTGAGATTAATTTAAAACTAATCAAAACTTATTTAATCAAACTTAATTAATTAAACTTACTTAAATTAAAACTTGTGTTGGCGCCAATAGCCTAGTGGTTAGTGCGTCGACATATAGCACCCAGGTGCTTGCGGCGACCCGAATTCGATTCCTGGCTTGAGGTCCTTTGCTGATCCTTCCCCTCTCTCTGCTCCCCATACTTTCCTGTCTGTAAATCTCCACTGTCCTGTCAATAAAGGTGAAAACCCCTAAAAAAAAATTAAAATTAAAATTAAAACTTGTATGTGAAAATTGGTTCTACTCTAACAAAACTTGGAAGGTGAACATTTTTTACTCCTGCAATTCAAGCTAAAATCTAAAGATTTAGCCAGTCATAGCCTGGAAAGTAAAAAAAAAAAAACGGATTTAATTAAATAAATAACTACATTCCCACTGTGCTTAACAGCAAAAAACAACTCTGAGACCGTGTTTAGATGCCACAGAGGTACAGGACATAAAACTGACAAGCAAACTAATTAGCTCCAAAATTACAACATCTTCATGTCCATGCTCATAAGACAGCTCTGCTCATTAGTCATGGAAAGAGGCCATTAAATTTTGTTGTGAACACAGGCAGCTGTGTGGAGTTATAATTACACGTGCCATACTGTAGAGATGTCCCTCTATCAGCTGCATAAAACAGCACAGGGGGCGAAGAGTGCAGTTGTGAGAGAAACACCACGGTGCTGGCATAATTTACTGGAACCATGCTCATACTCATCTGATTACAACACCTTGCTATAATGACATGTTTTGCTATCTTTGTTTTTGCATTAAAAACACTCTTGTTTGGAAAAAGGGCATTTTAGCAAACTTTTTACAGTTTTTTCTGAATGCTTAAACCCTAACCAAGATTCTTATAGCACAATTTATAAAACGATTCATTCTTATAGCAAAACCACTCCCTGAGTTAGCAAAATTAAAAGCACAAACACTGCTTTGCACTAAGTTTGCAATTTTGTAACACACACTTTGCAAAATTGTAGATACAATCCACTGCACAGCACTTTTTTTGCGGAACTGTAAACACAACTCACTGCTTTACATTAAATTTCCAAATGATCAACACACTCATAACAAAGCTATACACATGTATGGTTATTATTTACACTATTTTGCCAACTGTCTGGCACACGGTCACATGTGAAAACTGATTTAGATAATTAATTCACTTTGCAATCAGATATTTTCCATGGTTCCTTTAGACCAGAGGACATTGCATATGATGTAGTTGAAAATTTGTGGCCGGATCCAGAGAGACGACACGATGTAGTCTGATTTATTTATTTTTCTCAGTGAAATTACTATTTTGTGTTTTGATTTGGAAAAACACTTGTGCTTGTTTTGATGTGTGTAAATAAACACCAGTACTTGAAGTTTGCATCCCTGTATGTTTACAGAACTATGAGAAAGGTATGACCTCAAACTGACATAACCTAGCTTGTGCTCAGAGAAGGCAAAAGCCAGATGTTGTTTTTTTTATTTTTTTATTTGCCTTTCAAAAACAACAATTTAGGCCAAACTCAATCCAAACAATCTTGCACACACTGACTGATACATGTCAGATATACAGTAAATCAATGAAATGAAATGAAAACAGAATGACAACAAACATAAACCAACGAACAAAAAAAAAAAAAACTTAACAAAAAAAGAACAACATACCATGCAGACATCAAATAAAAACCTGCAAGGGGTTAAATAAAACCATATTCTTGAAACAAATCATACAATTGTTTAGTCTTTTCACTCTTCATTTTTTTAAAGCTTCTACATAGAAGCTACATAAAACTCCTTTTTAAAGACAATCAGTTGAGGAGCTGTTTTCAAAGCAAAAGCCAGATGTAGTTTTTATTCATTCCATCAGTGTGTAGTTGGAGCATTGTGTGCTTATTATTGTGATGGCTTGTGTTAAGTGTTTGATACAAAAATAAAAATTTTTTCGAAAGTTTGAAGAGTCAAGCAAGGTTTATTAGCTTTTGCAAGAGAACTAAAATGTTTTGCAGATTTGGTGAAGGGTTTTCTTATTAGTGTGTAGAGTTTTGCAAAAATAGCCAATAGTTACAAAAAATGTGCTTAAGCTATCAGAAAAAAACTGAATTAACAGTCCTTAAAGAAATAATGGTAACACTTTATAAAAACTGCAAACTCTGAATCCTTTATCAAGCATTAACAAATAGTTTGTCATTTGTTAAGCATTACCTCTACATTACAGTTTTTCTCAATAGCTAAAACAATTTTTGAACGCTCCAACCCACCTCATCTTCAAGCACTATTACAGTTTTTCCAATTGTTTACACACACTTTCTGAAAGCATGTCTAATATTGTCAGAACTCTACACACAAATCACAAAACACACACACACATTGGGCAAAACCCTTCAATTCTCTTGCAAAATCAAACTTTACATTCTTCACAAAATGGTGTTTTGTTTTTACATGACACACACAAACCATCCCATGAATAGACATTTACAGTTTTTCCCAATTGTTTACACATTTTCTGAAAGCATGTCTCATATTGTCAGAACTCTACACACAAATCGCAAAACACATTGGACAAAACCCTTCAATTCTCCTGCAAAATCAAACTTTACATTCAAAACAATTTCTTCACTAAATGGTGTTTTGTTTTCAAATGACACACACAAACCATCACATGAATAAACAATTATAAGAACCAGTTGATCACTGATATGCTTAATGTAAAAGACTGTGACCACTTCTTCTCCATTTATCATAATGACTTGATGTAAGCCTTTTTTGTTCAGTGTTACACTTACTACAGACAGTACATAGGCCTACATAAGTGCATTGTAAAATTTTTCAGAATATTATTTTTATACAAAACACACAAATACATGGTACCAAATATATTTTACTGTATTTTCCCCACAAAAACTGTGTACAGTGTTCATCCCAACCAACACAAAGTTGCACATAATGTGGTCTACATTAGGCATGGGCCGGTATAAGATTCTGACGGTATGACAACCTTGGATAAAAATATCACGGTATTACGGTATTGTGATTACTGCTTTAAAATATAATCTTTTTAAATGTCTGGGTAAAAAAACTAAAACTTTTTCCCCTTTGAAATTGAAATTTGATATTTTGGAACAGTAAACATGTCAGGCTAAATAATTCAAATGAATCATTGACTTCTGCTGTCTTCGTTAGTTTCTAAAACACAGATTTCTTTACATCTTAAAACGACATCTTTGGATATTTTTTTCTGCTGGAGGTACTGTTGTCTTAAAAACAACAAAAAAAATTACACATATCTTAGAAACGGTATTACAGGAAATTTTGACGGTTTTACAGTTTTTCCCAAATGTTTACACACATTTTCTGAAAGCATGTCTCATATTGTCAGGACTCTACACACAAATCACAAAACACACACACATTGGGCAAAACCCTTCAAGTCTCCTGCAAAAACAAACTTTACATTTAAAACAATGTAATTTCTTCACAAAATGGTGTTTTGTTTTTAAATGACACACACAAACCATCACATGCATAGACATTTATAAGAACCAGTTGATCACTGATGTGGTTAATGTAAAACACTATGACCACTTCTTCTCCGTTCATCATAATGACTTACTGTAAGACTTTTTTGTTCAGTGTTACACTTACTACAGACAGCACATAGGCCTACATAAGTGCATTGTAAACTTTTTCAGAATATTATTTTTATACAAAACACAAATACACGGAATCAAATATATATTACTGTATTTTTCCCACAAAAACTGTGTACACAGTGTTCATCCCAACCACCACAAAGTTGCACATAACGTGGTCTACATATGCCATCAAGAAAAGTATTTGAATAGTTACAGTAAAAAAAAAAAAGAAAAAAAATGAGATGAGCTCTGATTTCTAAATTGCAATTATGTGTGACATGTGTTTAGCTATGTGATGAGTTAGTATGCAAAGTAGGACAACTGACTTTACAATTTTTAATGACAGTGTGTTCCCTGTGAAAACAAAAAAAATTATGCATGAAAATTGTGCCAAATGCAAAGAATTGTGTGTAGTGTCTTGAAAAAAGTGTGTTTTAAACCTGCAATTTGAGTGTAAAGCAGGAATTATGCTTGTAGTTTAGCAAAATTGGTTCGGGGGTTTGATGCATCAGTAATATGTTGTAGTCATTGTGTCTGAAGTACAAGTAATTGTGTGTAAACAACTGGGAAAAACTGTAAAACCTTGACTTTTCCAAACCTCGGTATACCTTAAAAACGGTTATCGTCCCATGCCTAGTCTACATATGCCATCAACAGAAGTATTTACAGAATAGTTACACTAAAAACAAACAAAAAAAGTGTGGATTTTGGTCATACACTTTCCATCCTCAGGCAGAAAAAAAGTTCCTCAATAGGATTGAGAAATGGAGAATATGAGATGAGTGTTTACCTATGTAATGCGTTAGTATGCAAAGTAGGACAACTGACTTTACAATTTTGAATGACAGTGTGTTCCTTGTAAAAACAAGAGAATTTCTGCATGAAAATTGTGCCAAATGCAGAGAATTGTGTGTAGTGTTTTGAAAAAAGTGTGTTTTAAACCTGCAACTTGAGTATAAAGTAGGAAATGTGCTTGTAGTTTAGCAGAATTGGTTCAGGGGGTTAGTGCATCAGTTACATGTTGTGGTCGTTGTGTCTGAAGTACAAGTAATTGTGTGTAAACAATTGGGAAAAACTGTAAGTTTCACTGCTGAAAGTTCAATCACTGAATAGCAAATCCATCAATGTGCAGCTCCATGAGTCCCAAAGCATGCAAGCCAGTGGCGACAAACAAACTTCACCAATTGACGAAAGTGAAGGAAAAAAAACCTGAAGAGAAACCAGACTCAGTTGGGCACGACCATTTCTCCTCTGGCAGAGCTGCAGTCTAGGTGCCGGAGGCTAAAGAACCCAGGACGTCCATCATGGAGAAGCTGCAGGTGGGAGAGGTCACCAGCTGGTGTTCAGGCTGGCCCACGGGACCAGTGCAGAGATTCATTTGTCGCTGTGGCCTTTCAGGAATCAGTAAAATATTCATAGCGCTTCATTTTTCCCACATTTTTTTCAATGTTACAGCCTTATTTCAAAATGGATTAAATTCATTTATTTCCTCAAAATTCTACATTTAATACCACAAGAGCACAGTGGCCTCCATTATCTGTAAGTGGAAGATGTTTGGAACCACCAGGACTCTTCCTAGAGCTGGGCAGCCATCTAAGCTGAGTGATCAGGAAAGAAGGGCCTTAGTCAGGGAGATGATCCATAACTCGATGGTCACTCTGTCTGAGCTCCAGCGTTCTTCTGTGGAGAGAGGAGAACCTTACAGAAGAACAACCATCTGTGCAGCAATCCACCAATCAGCCCTGTATGGTAGAGTGGCCAGACGGAAGCCACTCCCCACCTGGAATTTGCCAAAAGGCATCTGAAAGATTCTCAGACCATAAGAAACTAAATTCTCTGGTCTGAGGAGACTAAAATTGAACTGTTTGAAGTGAATGCCAGGCGTTACATTTGGAGAAAACCAGACACTGCTCATCACCAGGCTAATATCATCCCTACAGTGAAGCATGGTGATGGCGGCAGCATCATGTTGTGGGTATGTTTTTCAGCAGCAGGAACTGAAAGACTAGTCAGGATAGAGGGAAAGATGAATGCAGCAATGTACAGAGACATCCTGAATGAAAACCTGCTTCAGAGTGCTCTTGACCTCAGACTGGGGTGACGGTTCATCTTCCAGCAGGACAATGACCCAAAGCACACCACCAAAATATCAATGGAGTGGCTTCACAACAACTCTGTAAATGTCCTTGAGTGGCCCAGCCAGAGCCCAGACCTAAATCCTATTGAACATCTCTGGAGAGATCTGAAAATCGCTTCCCATCGCTTCCCGTCGCTTCCCATCCAACCTGATAGAGCTTGAGAGGTACTACAAAGAGGAATGAGCAAAAATTCCCAAAGACAGGTGTGCCAAGCTTGTGGCATCATATTCAAAAAGACTTGAGGCTGTAATTGCTGCCAAAGGTGCGTCAACAAAATATTAAGCAAAGGCTGTGAAAACTTATGTACATGTGATTTTTCAGGTTTTTCATTTTTAATAAATTTGCAACAATTAAAAAAAAATTGAATGTGAAGTTTTTTCACATTGTCATTATGGGGTATGGAAAAAGTGAAGCACTATCAATAATTTCCAGATGGACTGTATATCGTTGTGTCACGACATTTGAAAAATGTGACTTTTTTTGTGTTGCTTAATCAGTGCCATCTATTGATTGTTTGTATTTGATTGTTGTTTCTTGTGTTTACTAGCATGGATGGTGTGTATTAGAGTGCAGAATGTGTTTTGAGAATGAGAATGTGTTTAGAGTGTTGCTGAAAAGTCTAAATAAGATCTGCACATTGTGTTTTACCCAACAGCAACCTCCCGATCTCCCTTGGGAAGCCAAAACAGAAGTAACTAAAACTGCAATTCATTGACTCGCCTTGGGGGGCTGGCTCCAGGAAATCCAAGCGCTTTCTGACTGCATTGGTAAATTGGCCATTTTTACAGCTGATAAAAACATGTTTACAGCCTGGTACAAAAGATGGCTTTGGTGCATACAGCTATGATTAACCTTCATGACAACTGTGAGGGGGGTGAATTTTTTTATAACTCATCCGTTTCATTTTTTTAAGTTATATTAAGTCTGCATAATTAAGGGCGTAGTCACTTGAGTGACAGCTAGGGTGCTGCACGCTGTCTCGTCACCTCAGCTGATTCTGGTTGATTAGCCGCTGATCTCGGCATATACATCGTATTTTTGTTTTGTTTAATGTTTCTTTACACAGTCATTTGCCTTTTGGAATTATTTCCTGCAATTATCAGATACTATAGCATGCAGTGTGCACTTAATTGTGTTCACAAACTGTTCAAGCTGCCTCCATTTCCCAGGTGAGTGAAATTATATACTGTGGCGAGGGGGCGTGGCCGAGAGCCGTGGGAGCGAAACGAGGCCCGCCACAGATGAGATACACCTGTGGCGCGCACCTGCCTTCAATCCCACGGAAGGAGCTCTGGACTATAAGAGGAGGAACGATGGCAGAGGACAGAGAGAGAGGACCGGGCTCGGACATATTACTTTTGCTTTCAGTTTGACGGCAGTCTCCGTGAGGAGCTGCCGTCCCTTTTATTAATAAATATTTATTTAAAAGTCCATCGGTTCTCCGCCACCTTCTTCCCGGTGGCCGTAACTTCATTACATATACTTATATACATATATATAAAATAATTCTCTTTAGACCTGTAATGCATTCCAGGATCTGACAGATTGATTAGCTAGGCTATAAAACGTCGTCTGAAGCGTTGTCATATGCCTGGATTTCATAAATAGCCTTGCGTTTACTAACACAGACTATATCTGAAGTGTTTGGAAGTAAGTTAGTGCAATTAGTGCAGTCTAATTAGAACTTAGTTAAGCCAATGGGTTTCAGAGTTTTAGCAATTGAGAAAAGCTGTAATAGACATTAGTTAGCAGTTTATAAATACAGCTACAATGCTGCATCTGACATTATAAGCACATTTACATTCGAAGTCAAAATTATTTACCCTCCTGTGAATTATTATTATTTTTCAATATTTCCCAAATTATGTTTAAAAGAACAAGGGATTTTGACAGTATTTCCTATAATATTTTCCTTCTGAGAAAGTATTATTTTACAATATTATTAGCCCTCTTAAGAATTGTATTTCAATTGTCTACAGAACAAACCACTGTAGTACAATGACTTGCCTAAATATACTAATTTACCTAGTAATTAACACAGTTAAGCCTTTGAATTACACTTTAAGCAAAATACTAATGTCATAGAAAATATCTAGTAAAATATTATCTACTGTCATGACGGCAAATATAAAACAAATCAGTTATTAGAAATAAGTTATTAATGTTTAGAAATTCCGTTACACAGAAATTGGGGGGAAATATAGGGGAGCTAATAATTTAGGAGGGCTAATAATTCTGACATCAACTGTATGATGCATAATGATTGTATTTTCACTTTGTTAATAGTTAGTTTTTCACAAAATTAAGTATTTTATGATTTACAAACCAGTCATTTAAGATTAGTTGGTTGTTTTAAAGATCATTGAGAATATAAATCTTAAAAATTGTTGTCGTATATGGCAAATAAGGCTTCATTTTTAATGTAGTTAATAATGCTTAATAAATTATTCATAGTGTGCAGTTATTATAAAGTGTTACCCGAAATAATATATGAGTGTAAACTGAGTGCAAACTTGGGTACCCACCTTGGCGGAGCTGTCCTTTAGTGGTCAACAAACTGAATTTATATTTTATGTATTTTATATTTATTATATATATATATATATAAAAAAAAATAACTAAACCAGCATTCTACTACTATTTTACTGCCTGCCTGATATATTGAATGTGTTCCACAGTAATGAAATTAGCCCCTTTAAGCTATTTTTTCTGATTATCTACAGAACAAACCACTGTTATACAATAACTTGCCTACAGTAATTACTCTAACCTGCCTATAACCTAGTTTAGCCTTTAAATGTCACTTTAAGCTGTATAAAAGTGTCTTGAAAAATATCTAGTAAAATATTATTTACTGGCATTTATTCATGGCAAAAAATTAAATAAATCAGTTATTAGTAATGAGTTATTAAAACGTTCACTATTATGATTGGAAATGTGTTTAAAAAATCTTCTCTGTTAGACAGAAATTAGGGTTAATTTTAGCAAGGTAATAGTCAGATGTGTTTAAAATAAACAAGATTAAGCCAGTAAATCTAGCAACAAAAAAAAGTAAAAAAAAAAAAAAAACATTGGTCACACTTTATTTTGATGGTCTGTTTGTTGAATTTAAGTTACGTTGCATCTACATGCCAACTAATTCTCATTAGATTATAAGTAGACTTAGGGTGAGGTTAGGGTTGGGGTTAGTGTTAGTTGACATGTACTTGCAAAGTTACTCACAGTCAGTTAAATGTCTGTTTAGCAGCAGCATCAACAGATATTAAGCAGACAGTCTACTACTCAAATAGATCACCAAAATAAAGTGTTACCAAAACATTATCTTTTAAAATGAGGTTTTTATGAAAAATTTTACTTTACCCCCCACCCCCCTTACTTTAGATTTTTATTATCTGTTTCTTTATCCTTGTAAAGTGTCTTGACATAATCTGCAATGTATAAAACGTTATAGAAATAATGGTGACTTAAATGCATGCCATTTGCAAATAAAGAAAAATATACTGCACTGTAAACCTCACTGTTGTCATTACTAAAGATATTGAGTTAATATAACCTTAAATTACTTAAAATACCAGGTTTTGACATCAAAACCGAAACAGGTGTGTTTAACTTACTCATTAGGCAGCAAAAAACTTTTAATTAATATTTTAAGTTCTCTGAACTTAACAATTTAATTTCTTTAAATGATTCACCATGTCTGTTTTTAAAATGATTGGTTGTGCTTAAAATTCTGCCTTGACAACCGTGCTGATTGGTAGATATACAGTATTTTATACTGATTCCTGTGATGCTCCAAGGACAGACGTGTCTTCGCTGAGGTCCAGCTACTGCGCCTAGACTGCAGCTCTGCACAAGACGTTTGGCCATAGGAGAAATGGTCGTGCCCAACTGAGCCTGGTTTCTCTCGAGGTTTTTTAAATTCTTCACTTTCGCCAATTGGTGAAGTTTTTTCCTCGCCGCTGTCGCCACTGGCTTGCATGGTTCGGGATCTGTAGAGCTGCGCATCGATGGAATTGCTCCTCAGTGTTTGGACTCTCAGTAGTGATTATTAAACCACACTGAACTGAGCTAAACTAAACTGAACTTAAACACTGAAAACTGAACTGACACTGTTTCAATTCACTATAAACTTCCATGTGAAGCTGCTTTGACACAATCTACATTGTATAAGCGCTATACAAATAAAGATGAATTGAATTGAATTGAATTGAATTGTACTTGAATTGAACTGTGTATAATACTGTAATTATTCATACCTCTGAACCTAACCTTAACCCAAGTAGTTGCTTTATATAACCTAGACCTTTAAGCAACTCCTTCTGAAAAGGTAGTCCTATATACATTTCTGGAGATTGTGAATTGTGTAGCAAGAGCTACGTATGGCTGCTTTTTATTTTTAAAATGAAAGCTACTGTCGGTATGACGTCGTTCTGTTTTGTGCTTACCAGCTGACCGCTTACATCCATGTGGTCGGCTTTCCCACTGCTACCAGTTAGCTTGCCATGTAGACTTGTGATGCAGAGAAGAGTTGATCGCGATGACGGGGTTCGAGTCTGGCAAAGAAAGCATTCCAGAAAGTGGGTAAAACAAAAAAAAAACGGTGTAAATAACGGTGAGAATGTGGTAAAATCTGAAAACATGGCAAAAATCAGCTTTTCTTTTTCTGGGTTGCTTTTTAGGGAAGGGGGTCAGTCAGTGCTTTTGAAAACACTATTGGTTGGGTTTAGGGAAGGAGAAGGGTGGGTCAGTCAATCAGTCAGTCATTCAGCCAGTCAGTCAGTCAACAGCGGCCTCTGGTGGATTTGTGAAAACAAAAACTGAAATAAATCATGCTCTGGAGTCTATCCTCTCTGGCTCTACTGCTATTAGGCTTTCATTGGGGCCCTCTCTCTCTCTCTCTCTCTCTCTCTCTCTCTCTCTTTCTCTCTCTCTCTCTCAGGTAACTTTATTTTACATTTAAGCTTAGAGTACAATTAATGTTTTTATCATTTTATGTTCTATCATTTTATACATAATTCAAAACCCATTCTTTACATACTGTAAAATAATTTTGTACACAAAACAAATTAATCTTTGTATTGTGTGAATATCAAAATTAGTTTTACAGGTATTTACTGATAATGACAAATAAAAAAATACATTCTATGTGGTTTCTTATAATTTTTCAAATGATCAATTATGTTGTTGTTGTTGTTGTTGTTGTTGTTGTTGTTGTTGTTGTTGCTGTTGCTGTTGCTGTTGTTTTATTAAAAGACTGTGGTATTATGTAAATAACCTGTAATTTAAATCATTAAACTCTTTAATCAATACAGAAATGGACAAATGCTGGAAACTAATTTCAAATTAAAGTGTATATATGTATATAACTGGCCTTGTTACACGTTTCATGTACTTACTATAGTAATAACCCTAAACTTTATCACTTCATTTTGATGGTTCCTTTTACATATTTTGTTGATCTTAAGTTACATTGCAACGACAAGCCAACTAATTCTCATTAGAGTATTAGTAGACTGTAAGGTTTGGGTTAGGGTTAGTGTAAGTTGACGTGTACTTGCAAAGTTTTTTATAGTCAGTTAAATGTGTTGATGGAGCAGTGTGAGGGGATATTAAGCAGACAGTCTACTAGTACTTTAATAAGAATTAGTTGGTATGTAGTTGCAATTGTTGTCAACAAAATGTGCAATAGGGACCATCAGTGTAAATATGATACCCCTAAACCAAAGGTGCCCAAAGTAGGGCCCGCGGGCCAAAGTTGGCCCATGGTAACCTTTGGTTTGGCCCACCATCCTATCTGAAAAGAGCGGGGGGAATGATAGGGAGCTGAATAGGGTGAATGCCTTTGACAGAGATCATCATTTATATTTTTCACGTAACCTTTTTATTTCTTTGTTTAATTGAGAAGCTACAAAAAAAAAAAAAATATATATATATATATATATAATGTTGTAAATGAATTAAGAGTTTTAAACATGTAAATACTGCCACTTGACAGATAGAGGACAATGCACAAGACATCAGCGAGCAAATCAAGGCAAAGGCAGGAGCAGCTTGACTAGTATATTCAGCATTGAACTCCATAGTGTTATCAATAGGATTGTTTATGTTTTACTATAATAGGGTCATTTTAAAACATAAAAAATTATACTGCATCATTAAATAATATGTTTTGAAGCAACATTTTCTAGTTAATTTGAAATATTAGCTAATAAATTAGGAAATGACTCATGGTAAATTTAACGTAATAAGGTTGGTATGTTTAACTTCAGCCCACAGGCCTCAATCAAGTTTGGTTTTTGGCCCTTTATAACAAAAAGTTTGGGAACCCCTGCCTTAAACATATCATTAATATTACTTAATGGTTAAATTAATAGCTACACTATAACAACAACCTTAAAATAAAGTGTAACCCTTTTTCATATTGATATACAAGGTTTAAGTACACTGTAAGTATATTCATACATTTTCCATTGCTTATTGTTTAAGGGTCGCCACAGCATAATGAACCACCAAGTATTTGGTGGACCACCAAGATGCCCTTCAAGCTGCAACCTAGTACTGGGAAAACTGTAAGTGTAATTTAACTGTAAGTGTAGACTAAGATAAGTCACAGCCAACTTATTTGTTGAAAAATGTAATACAGACATTTTCTCTTCAGTAACACTGATCTATCCTTTTGCAAAACCCCTACATTGAATCTCTGGGATGTTGAAGGCCATTCACCATCTCGGGAAGCCCGCATAGAAGTCCAGTCACAGAGTACCAATGATTCAAACGCAAATAAATCAATTGCCAAAGAGCAGAATGTGTGTCTGCGCCAAAGATGTTGAGTAATCAGAGATTCACACAGATCACGTATCTCCACTGCATTGTTCAACGCTCTGATCATCCTGCACCTGCTCGCCAAACTTGACTTTTATGAAACACGTACTTCTGTCTTTGAATTTAATTGAAATGCAGTGACATCTGGATGCAATATGAGGAGAGGGACATGCTATTCAATACACCCAACCCTGCCTAATTTATGACATACAAAGACGCTCAAATGCTGCATTCAAAAGTCACGGGTCCCTTTTGTGGGTCATCCATCAATGAAGAGATTGGATATGTCAAGCCAAAAACATGACACTTTCTGCATGCTTCCTGTCAAACACACTTTTTATTGTCTCCATGCATTTTTATTGTTCTTTCTAGAGCACCACTTCGAATCCAGCTGATTTCTCTGTGTCCTGTTGACTGTCAGGCTGATAAATAAAATAAATCAGCCTCAGATGTCTAATATGTTGCCCAAAGCCAGAGAGTGATCGAGCTTTCAGTCTCTAGAAAGGCATTGGAAAGAATCGAATCTAGGGGCAAACCATCTGTCAGTAAATGAGTTACTCTGGAGCATGATAAATCTGGTAAGGTGTGTTCGTAAACAGCAGTGATGGGATTTTAAACTGCAAAAGAGTGCTTGTCCAGCCTCCCTGACCCCCCGCTACTAGACTGTCTTACTTTATGTGTGAGGGCATTATTTGGATAGACTGGTGATGTATGGGGCCTCAGTGTCATTTTCATGTAGTGGCATATGATAAAGTGGCCAGACTGTGTCTCATTACATTCTCAGCTGTTGACTGAAGGTCTAAAGTACACAATTCATAATTCTTGAGCGGCACACCGGCACGTTATCCTCAGTGGCCCATTTACTTTCAAACTCTCGTGTTATGGCTTTACTGAATATTGAATTGAAAATGTCCTTATAATTGTGCTGTTCTCATAAAGAACATAAATCTTTATGTCTATAATGCAATGTAAGTTAATAATTAAAGCCATAGCAATGTTTCATTTTGCTATAAAGGGGCAGTTATGGCCAGGTTGTAGGTTTGATTCCGGTCACACTTTATTTTGATGGTCCGTTTGTTGAATATAAGTTACATTGGATCTACATGCTAACTAATTCTCATTAGATTATAAGTAGACTGTTAGGTTGGGGTTAGGGTGAGGGTTAGTGTAAGTTGACATGTACTTGCAAAGTTTCTTATAGTCAGTTAAATGTCTGTTGAATCTCTGTATCAACAGATATTAAGCAGACAGTTTACTAATACTCAAGTGGACCATCAAAATAAAGTGTTACCTTGATTCCCAGTCTCGGTAGGAATTGAAGATGGGCGAATGAGTGAAACCATACTCTCACCATATTTAATACCAAGCTGATACCTTGAGCAAGGTACCTTACCCCTAATTGCTCTCTGGACACTGGAAGCAATAGCTGCCCACTGCTCCATGTGTATGATCTGGCTGTATGGGCGAGTGAGTGAAACCATACTCTTACCGTCTTCAATACCAAGCTGATACTGTCACAAGTATATACACAGGGGACCCAAATGCAAATGAAAACAAGATGATTTATTTAAAGTCACAAGATATATTTAGATTTATTTAGAGTCACAACTGGTATAGATCTCACCAGATATAGTGTGGGGCAAGGATGCTCACACCAGAATACGACACGCCAAATAGCGGTAAAGATTCATCCGTGAACCAACGTCGTATAGCAGTCTCTCATGGATATCTCACCAGATATCGAGGGAAGGTAAAGGTTAGCGCTATGGAGCAGCTCTCAAGGAAATCGTCAAGTTTACCCATGGTAAAGTACATTAGAGTAGCGGATTTGGGGTGAAGCCTCTCACAGACAATGTTGTCTTCAGAGCAGGCAGTAGTAACAACATCAATGAAACGGAAACATGCACAAGGTCCAAATGAGACAAATGTGTCTTATGGCACAGACCCTCCACCAGAACGAGCGAAAATGTCTAACAGGAAGCAGACACAGGAGTGAACAAACAATGGACTGATAACGCTATCTACAAAACACTGAACATATATAGCGCGTGGAAGGCACAACAGCTGTGACTGATACCAGACATCTGTGTGCTGTGAGCGGTAACAAAACACATGACCACCCAGCTGATGAATGTAACAAACATACACACACACACCACGCGGTGAAGATAACCCAAACAAGACACACCCACTTCCCACACACACACATGCAAGAAAAACAGAAAGATCCACAACCGTGACAGATACCTTGAGCAAGGTACCTTACCCCTAATTGCTCTCTGGGCGCTGGAAGCATTAACTGCCCACTGCTCCATGTGTATGATCTGGCTGTATGTGCGTCATCACTTGTGTGTGTGCAATTGGATGGGTCAAAAGTAGTGGTGGGCAAAGCGAGGCTTCATGAAACACTGAAACAGTTGAAGCAAATGTGTCGAAGCTTCGAAACGTTTCGAAACCCCACTCTACAGTGACACTTAGTGGTCATTTTTTATGTATTGCACTGAAACAGCGTCAGCAAAGAACAGTTGAGCAAATTGAGGTATTAAACTCCACTTTGTAAATTGAACCTACAAGTGGTTTAGTGGAGCGGTTAGGGTTCCTGACTACCATGTGGGCATACTGGGTTCGAATCCAGGCTGAGACAGCTCTTTTTAAATGCTTTAATATCAGTTTGAATTGCTCTGTTCTTGTATTGTTTTGTTTCAACATTGGTCTGACATCCAATTAAACACTTTGTGAATAAATATGTCTTGATTTGGTCAAAAAACAGGGTTGTTGCTAGATCAGACACGGTTGTGGCCAGAAGTTAACAAGAATTTTTTATATTATTCATTAAATTTCCCATTTATTGTATTTTATTAATGTCTACCCAAAACCTAAACCCAATCATCAGAGTACTGTAAAAAATGAATTATTGTTCTATAGTGTTACAAAAACGATGCTGTATTGATGGCGTATCAGCAGCTGTATCCTATTTAGACTACACCATAAAACAGTAACATGATTAAAATACATAAAATCATGATTTCAAAGTATTTGTAGAAGTCGGGATTCGAACCCAAAAGTAATTTAAAGCTCAGTTACAACATGCACACGCACGGTCCACTAGGCCATAACAGACAGAAGAATTGTCA
>CAIGQZ010032451.1:6891520-6911578 GCA_903798205.1 Danio tinwini | reverse complement strand
TTTTAATAACTCATTTCAAATAACTGATTTATTTTATCTTTGCCATGGTGACAGTAAATAATATTTTACTAGGTATTTTTCAAGACACTTCTATACAGCTTAAAGTGACATTTAAAGGCTTAACTAGGTTAATTGGGTTTACTAGGCAGGTTAGGGTAATTAGTCAAGTTATTGTATAACGATGGTTTGTTCTGTAGATTATCGAGAAAAAAAATTAGCTTAATTTCAAAATTTTTTCTACGTGCATGTTCACAACCAGGAGTTACACGGTAGTGGTGAGTTAGGCGCACTGGTATGTATTTTTTCTGTGCATGTGCTCAATTAGCTTTTTGATTAAACTGCATTGCTTTCACCAGCATTCATTCAGTTGTACATAGAGAATTACGTTTTTATTCCGGGATTACCACTTTTAATAAATACACTTGAATATACAGTAAATTGAATCTCAAAACATTTACTGGGGCACTGGTGATTTTTACTGGGTCATGACAGACAATGGAGACATCCAAAACATGCAGTGTTGGTGGTCCTCCAGGAACGTGGTTGAGAAACACTGAACTAAACTATAATAAATGCATATAAAATTAGTCTATGCTATTGCTAGTTATTTTAATTTCAATAATGATGTAACCTATCTATTGGTGCTTTCAGTATGGCTATTAATGTCACACAAGGTGGTAACAATAAAACTCATCAATGACTTAAAGTCAACATTTTACTTTGAGAAAACTAATGTTTTTAAGATTTGAACAATTGCGAGAAAGAACTAAATTTCCTACCACAGCTATGCTGATGACACTCAGATCTACTTAGTCTTACTGCCGAATGACTACAACCCTATTGATACCCTTTGCTAATGCATTGATGAAATGAACAGTTGGATGTGCCAAAACTTTCTTCATTTAAACAAAGAGAAAACTGAAGTCATTGCGTTTAGGAACAGAGATGAGGTTCTCAAGGGGAATGCGTACCTTGGCACTAAGGGTCAAACAACAAAAAATAAGGTCAAGAATCTTTGTGTGACTCTGGAGTCAGATCTGAGTGTCAATATTCATGTCAAAGCAGTTAGTAAATCAGTATATTATCATCTCAAAACCATTGCAAGAATCAGATGCTTTGTTTCCAGTGAAGACTAAGAGAAACTTGTTCATGCTTTTATCAACAGCAGGGTGGATTACTGTAACGGCCTCCTCACTGGCCTTCCCAAAAAGACAGTCAGACAGTTGCAGCTCATCCAGAATGCTGCAGCCAGGATTCTGACTAGAAGCAGGATATCAGAGCACATCACACCTGTCCTCGGGTCTTTACACTGGCTCCCAGTTACATTCAGAATAGATTTTAAAGTATTATTACTTGTCTATAAATCACTAAATGGCCTTGGACCTCAATACATTACAGATATGCTCACAGAATACAAACCTAAGAGAACACTCAGATCTCTAGGATCATATAAACTAGAAATTCCAAGAGTTCAGTCAAAGCAGGGTGAATCGGCCTTCAGCTACTACGCCCCTCGCTGCTGGAATCAGCTTCCAGAAATGATCAGATGTGCTCCAACATTAGGCACATTCAAATCAAGACTGAAAACACATTTGTTTAGCTGTGCCTTTACTGAATGAGCACTGTGCTACGTCCGACAGATCACACTATTGTGTTTTTCTCTTCTTTTTCATTCTTTTATTTGTATCTGTTTTTATTTTTTCTTATACTTGTCTCTTTTAGTCCTGTTTATGTAAAGCACTTTGAAATGCCACTGTGTATGAAATGTGCAATATAAATAAACTTGCCTTGCCTTGCCATTGAAACCTTGTTTTTTCACTTAATCCAATATAAAAATGTACTTTGAATGAAAGACACAGAATGTTGATTTCTTTTGTGCATGTGATGTAAATACTAGTTATGGAATCAACTGAAATCAATATGGGAGAAGTTTTATATCTAAAAATGCTTAAAATTCCATCACAAAACGCCATTAAATGCATATTTTCTGGTCATTGCTAGTCAACAAAACACATGGACTTGTCTTTTCTAAAAGTTCACAAAGTCAACATGGTCTAGCTGAAGAAACAGCCATAGCTGAAACAAATGCATCACTAATTGTGTTGGCTGTACCACATATCAGTGCAGATTCACATTTTAAGCTGACAATGACATCACTAATGCTGATGAAATGCATGAAACGGTAATGAAATGTGCAGCCATTTCCTTGCACAATGAGGCTTTGGGAAGTCTAAGTTATCTGGGAAGATGATTGCTTATCATCCCCTGCCAAAGAAAATGTAGATGATATTATAATTTGAAGCCGGATGAAATGGAATTTCAGGTGAGCATTGTCAGAGGGTTTTAATGCAATGCAGTTACTGGATTGAAAAATGAAACGGAATTGCATTAAATGTGTTGTATACAGTCTTCGCGATGAAAGATTTAAAACTAAAAACCTATCTCTGTGTGCTTTGCAAAATAATGTAACAATACACACAAAACTTGAAAAAATGAATTTAGCTCGAATTTTAGCTTTAACATATACAGTAATAGTGTCTTATGCATAAATCTAATAACCAAAACAGAAAACAATCAAATATTCAACCATTCTTATCAATATACACAGTAACAAATATAATCTTGGTTTCACACAATTGATTTGTGTTGTGAAAACTTTGAGGGAATTAAGTTACTAACTTAATAGTGTTTACATATTTAAATGGATTTTACATAAAACAATTAAGTTGTCCCAAAAAAAACCCAAGAATTGTGTTGTTTTAGCTCAAGACATGTGCTATAGGTGAATTGGGTAAGCTAAATTGTCCGTAGTGTACAGTATGTGTGTATGTCCTGGACCTCCAGGTTGGGGGTTGAGCGTTGGGCTAACCCACTTCGTAAAAATGAGATGTTACGAAACACCAACATGGTGCGTCTAAATATCAACTTCGATAGCCCTGGAAAGTAATATGAAAAAACAGCAAACATCCTTTTTTGAGTGTATTAATGAGGAAGGAGTTTGGAACGTTTCAGGAGAACTGGCTTCATCCCAGAGTCAGTCTCAAACGAGGCGGGTTTTAAAGGCCTCTCTGGATGTTAAAGATTTTATGGATGCTTTTATTCACTTGTAACTCCTCATTCTCCTGCCACAGTAAATAAACACCATGATATTTCACACAATAAAAACTTGCACTATTAGGACCAGGGGTTTCAATAAGATTTACTTGTACATATATTTAGTAGCCAGGCATTTTTATTCAAAGAGACTTAGAAAGGGGATTGAATAAATAAAATATGAATAAATAAAGAAAGGGGACAAGCAGTTATTCATTGAATATTGGTAGCCAGGCATTTTTATTCAAAGAGACTTAGAAAGGGGATTGAATAAATAAAATATGAATAAATAAAGAAAGGGGACAAGCAGTTATTCATTGAATATTGGTTTTATAAAAAAATAAAAATAAAATGTGTTTTTTTTTCATGCTTTTTGTTTTGCTACATAAACAGAATGTAGGTGAGGTTTAAGGAAAATTTAGAGTTTAAGAAAAACTTAAAGTTGCAGCTTTTTTTGTTTGTTTGTTTGTTTGCTTGCTTTTTTGCTTTCCTTTTTTGTTTAACAATTAGTTATACACTTTAAAAATGCTGGGTTCCATGTTCTATTGCTTTATGTTGTTGCAGCACAAATCGATTAAGTTAACTTAATTGTTTTTTACAAATTTAAGTGCACTGTAAAAATGTTTAAGTTAGTACAACAAAAAAATATATAATCCTGATTTCCTTTCGCTTTTTCTTGTTCACTCAACTTTTAAAAACATCAGCTTCACTGACCTAAAATTATTTGTCAGTAATACAAAAAAAAAAAAAAACATTTAGTTTGGCTAACATAAGATTAATAGTTTTTTTTGTGGGGTGAACTACTCTGTAACAAAGCTTTTTACAAAGTTGTGCCAACTGATTTCTTTTTTTTTTTTGTCTGCAGAACTGGAACTGGAAGTTGAGTAAACAAAAAACACAATGCTTATTTCCTTAACTTTTTTCTTCTGTTCTCAACTTTTGAAAACCTCAGTTGCACTGACCTAAAATGTCTGAATTTGAGTAAACAAAAAACTCTTTTGGAAATTTGTACGAAGAAATTATACATTATCAGAACAAACAAACATAGTTTAAAAAATTTAAATGTTAACAAAACATTTATTAGACACAAAATTAGAAACAGGACAGGAGGCAAAACAACAATAACGGTAAACAAGTCAAGGATCAAAACATGGCAGCACAAACAGGGAAAATGTTTTGTAATTCTTCACAGGTAAAAACAAGACTCAGCACAGAGTCTGTGAGAATGAGGCGTCTTTATAGTCCAAGTAATCAGTCCATCATGAGCTTCCAGCTCTATGTGTGTAATCAGACACTGGTTCCTCCATTTAAAATATAGTTTGAGCATTTGTTTGTCATTTAAGTATTACAGGATTTTACTTAGTTGATCATGAAAATACATTTCATTTCTCATTTGAGAATGCATTTTGATTTATTATTTGAGCATTTGAGCGTTTGATTTATCATTTGGATAGTTGTTTTGAAAGTTCGATTTATTATTTGATCTTTTTAGGCATTTGAATTTTCATTTGAATTTTGTTAGGAAAAAAACGTCCATATATATATACACATAACAGTTAAATACAAATTAACAGTCCACATGCTCTAAGCGTTTCTTTTTTTAGAGTGAACTAGGTAAATGTGAGATGAAAATTCATTAAAAGTCTTAAATTACAACTGAACAATAATTTTAAATGTTTCTCAGTGTTGGGTTGCGGCTGGAAGGCTATCCGCTGCGAAAAAACATGTACTGGATAAGTTGGGGGTTCATTCCGCTGTGGCGACCCCTGATTAATAAAGAGACTAAGCCAAAAAAGAAAAATATGCAATAATAATTTCAAATTATGTTAGCATTATTACAGTAGTATTTAGTTGTTATTGTTAATAATAATGACATTAATGTTATTATTGGTGTTACTATTAATTTTGTTGTTGTTGTTAGGGTTAGAAATACTGCAACCTTTATTATTTCAAGTGAGGAGGTCTGAGAATAACTCAAAGTAACAAGTTGGCAGAAGCTTTTTTTGGTGAACTTGCAAAGTTTTGCTCACAAAAGTAATCTTTTTAACTTAATGAAGAAAGTTTTGATTTAGGTTAAGTAAACGTGTAGTTTTTACAGATTTTTGCCAAACTAAAAAAAAATAAAAAATTTAAACTTTTTTCAAGTTTGATTTTTTACAGTGTGGAATGATCATGAAACATTTAAGATGTGCCAAAAATAAACTCAACAATTATATTGATTCAGCTCGTTTTAAATAAGTTGTTTGAACAAGCAGCAATAATCATTTTTTAAAGGTGTGTTTTAATGTTGTAGGTCAAGTGTTGATTTAAAATATGTCTTCAAAAAGATCTCAAAAATCCCAAAAACTCAACTTATGTAAGATAAAAAGCTTTATTTTATTTTATTTTGCTGATCTTTTTTGACACCGTTGGTACAGAAATTACACACTTTAACTTTTAGTTATGTATTGCTGATTGGTTTCATTTATTATTATAGATAAATACAAAGTCATGTATTTTATTAGTGTTTTTGTGTGTGTGTGTGTGTGTGTGTGTGTGTGTGTGTGTGTGTGTGTGTGTGTGTGTGTGTGTGTGTGTGTGTGTGTGTGTGTGTGTTTTGTTTTTTGCTGGATCAACAGAAGACAGGGGACATTTTAAGAAAACATGTTTTTTAAAATAAATTCTTTAAGAAAAATGTATATGTTGTTTTGTTTGTTAAAAATTTGTTATTAGATTAATATTGTCGATGACTAATTGATTATAATTATCAGATGTATAATGTAGTTTCTGATTTTTTTTTCTTTTTGAGGGGGGCACTTAAGTTATTGTAAATCACTTAAAAGAAAACACATTATAATTTAAACCCAGTTAAATAAGAGAAACTTTGGCTCTGTTCTGAATATTTATATATGGTTATAAAAGCCTCACATCCTTATTAACATCCTTTCCACGTGGTAAAATCTGCTGGAATGCATGGCTTATTGCTTTATTATCGCAGAACATATTAAACAGTTCTCCAGAAATAGCTTTTTTTCCTGCCCATGAATTGCTATATTTGACAGCAGCTTACTTGTCATGTGGGAACATATTTTTTATCTCAATCAAACAGTAGTGTGCATCAAGTACGACATATGGTTTCTCTTGATTTTTATTCCTAAGGGCTGTTTACTTCAAAACCCCAAGATAAAATCAACCCCAAAATAAGCAGCACAATTTTCAAAGGCCTGGTACCATTTCAGACAGCTAATAAGCATAGGAAGCATTTAAAACACTAACGCAGACTGAATGTGACCACACGCCACGAAGAGAGCGCAGTCATCTCTATTGTGACCTAAATGAAAAGCGTTCCCTCGTGCATTTAGCCATTAAGAATCGAGGAAAGCCTGAAGTTTGAGCATGTGAGTGTCGTGAATAGAAGCAGCCATGCTCCGCCAGACCAAACAGCGCAATCTCCAAATTAGCTTTACGTGACTGAGGCTCATATCAGGGAGAATAATTTATAGGGCCATAAATAAGTGATCGCGTCGACTTAGAATGATTCAAGTTTGATACACAACATTGTAAAATATTTGGACACAAGCTGGTGGCAGATGGAATGTTTGGGTGGACGCTGTTGGCACCAGATGTCAGTGAGGGTGGTCAGTGTAAAGGATTTCTGTCCGGTTTTTCAGGATCTGACGTTCCTGGCAGGATTAAAGCATACGGAAGACTGGCTGCCAGAGAATCAGAGCAGACCAAAACATGGCCTTCACATTACACACAAAATCAATTCCACAGCTCTACACAAATTTTGCAGCCTTTTATTTTTGTGTTGCTTCTTCTTTTTTCCTTTTTTCCCTCTAGACTTTGTCCTACTTTTACTTTTAGTATACTCTCTTTCATCTCTCTTGCTGTCTGTCACGGTCACCAGCGAGATCTAACCACTAGACACATAGGTACACACACACACACACACATTCACAAGGACTACAAATCCTGCCTCATATGGACTACAAAACCCAGTCATGCCACACACACACACACACACTCACCTGCTCAAGTCATCATTGATTAGACTCCCACAGCTGAAGCTGCTCAGATACTGATTACATGGACTATAAAGTCAGCACACAAACACACAATAGTTGCTGAGTCTTGTTATCTGTTTACAGTGGCACCACAACGCGTTAGCCTTTGTCTAGTTTGCCTGGTTTTGACCTTTGCCACATCTGTCTGTTCATCCTGTCTGCTGCCTGCCTTTGACTAGTGGTGGGCAAAGCGAGGCTTCGTGAAACACTGAAACAGTCGAAGCAAATGTGTCGAAGCTTCGAAATGTTCCGAAACTCCACTCTACGGCGACACCTAGTGGTCATTTTTTTATGTATTGCACTGGAACAGCGTCAACAAAGAACAGTTGAGCAAATTGAGGTATTAAACTCCACTTTGTAAATTGAACCTACAAGTGGTTTAGTGGAGTGGTTAGGGTTCCTGACTACCATGTGGGCATACTGGGTTTGAATCCAGGCTGAGACAGCTCTTTTGAAATGCTTTAATATCAGTTTGAATTGCTCTGTTCTTGTATCGTTTTGTTTCAACATTGGTCTGACATCCGAATAAACACTTTGTGAATAAATATGTCTTGTTTTGGTCAAAAAACAGGGTTGTTGCTAGATCAGACATGGTTGTGGCCAGAAGTTAGCAAGAATTATTTATATTATTCATAAAATTTCCCATTTATTGTATTTTATTTATGTCTACCCAAAACCTAAACCCAACCATTAGAGTACTGTAAAAAAATTAATTATTGTTTTACAGTGTTACAAAAACTATGCTGTATTGATGGCGTATCAGCAGCTGTATCCTATTTAGACTACACCATAAAACAGTAACATGATTAAAATACATAAAATCGTGATTTCGGAGTATTTGTACAAGACAAGATTCAAACCCAAACGAAATTTGAAGCTTAGTTACAACATGCACATGCACGGTCCACTAGGCCATAACAGACAGAAGAATTGTCAGACCCTGTCAGTCAAATGAGCATTCGCCAGGTCTCGAAACGCTTCTAAGCTGATCGATGCTTTGAATCGCTTTAGTCACATGACCAAGTGTTTCGAAACACTTTAGTCACGTGACCTGGGTGTTTCGGACCATGCTTCGGTGCAGTGTTTCGAAACACTTGTGCTTTGGGATCTCGGGACACTGTCAGCCATCCCTACCTTTGACCATTTGCCTGCTATTGATGACTCTGGATTGCCCTTATACATCTGTTTGCTCCTGTTTTGACCACTGCTTGCCTGACTTTGCTAATAAACCTGCATGTGGATCCGCACCCCTGTTGTCAGTGTCACATCCCTTGGTAACAGAAGACTCAGCAACTATTGTGTGTTTGTGTGCTGACTTTATAGTCCATGTAATCAGTATCTGAGCAGCTTCAGCTGTGGGAGTCTAATCAATGGTGACTTGGAGCAGGTGAGTATGTGTGTGTGAGGCAGGATTTGTAGTCCTAGATCTTGCTGGTGACCGTGACACTGTCAGTGTTTTGTGTATTTTATTAATTTGTTACAGTTTTGTATTCTGTTTTAGCAAAAATAATTTGTAAGCACAATTGTATGCATGAAACTGAAGGCTAAACTCATCGTTGTAAGCAGTTCAGGCCCTGGATATACAGTAGTCATGATGTGAAATATCATGAAAAGTGAAAATATCTGATAAAGTGTACACAGTGGCCTCTGGTGGATTTACAAAAAAAACTGCAAAAAAACGTACCTCCTATGATGTATTTGGTGCTCTCCAGAAATGTATGTGGCGGTACATTTTCTGAATGAGCCTGGGTTGCAAAATACAGGGGAATAAAATGAGCATGAAACCTGGGCAATCATAGTAAATACAGTAAGTTACCATGTTTTGCAGTCAATATATAAATAAACAATGAATTAAAGTTATTTTTTTAATTGTATGACATTTTCTCACAGGTGAGAAGACTAAGGCCCAATCCCAAATCTACCCCTTAGCCCTTCCCCCTCATTTTGCTCGATCATGTGAAGGGGTAGGGGTGTCCCAATTCTCTTTAGCTTGAAGGCTAAGGGCAAGGGGTAGATAGCCCTTCGAACGAAGATTTTTCAGGACCACACTTGAAACCAAGGGGTAAGAAACTTTTTTAGAATACACCAGCTACAGCTGCACTCGGAAGTAAGGAGATCCACAAATTAATATTTTTTTGTCAGTATTACAAATTTTTACAGCAAACAAACATATGTTTTAAAATATTCATAACCGCATTTGTGTTTTACCGTCATGCTTTTATAAAAAAACGCTAAAATAAAAAACGACAAATTTTGCTATCTATAATCCATAATCATAACTCTGTATAGCAGTCCCACAACATTCTGACACTCGATTACGCTCAAATACCCTGTCAGAAAAGTCTAGTGGCTGGGAATTAGCTTTTTACAGTGTCTGCTATACTGCTAATGTTGTTTTTGGTGTGTTTACATAGATGAATATGGCCACGGTGTTAAATGCGCAGTATAGTTATGATCTTATTGCCACATTAGATCGTTATAATAACATAATATATGCCTTCAGTGATTTCCTGAAGATAAACTCCAAAAAATAACACAACTGGAAAAAGTACAGCAGTTGCGATCGTCTGATCTCATATGAAGCAAGAGATCGCGATGACATCTGATGACGTGTGCAGGTGCTGTAGTGCTGTCCCAATTCTTAGGGGTAAATTTTGAAGCCCTTCCCCTACACCCTTGTATTTAAGGGTCAAGGGGAAGGGGTAGGGGTACAAAAATAGAATTGGGATTGGGCCTAAATATACTGTATATTTTACAGTAAAGTGATGCATACTGCAAATGCATGTGCAGCCAGATAAATGGCACTGTGTATTAATGCTGTAAGTTTGATTTACAGTAAACTGCTGCCAGTAAATTACTGTAAATTCTACAGGAAATTGTTAACAGTGTAGTTAAATATGACTAAATTATAATGTATTATACATTTTCTTTAATTTAATGTAGTAATTTTGAGATTGTATTATTTTTATTTCAGTTTAGGTGTAAAACCACGATATATAATTTAGTGGTTAATGTTTTGTGTATTCATATCTGACAAGAATAAAACATTAAAAAGAATGAATAAATCCTTAGGGGGTGTGTGACAGCCCTACAAATAAAAAACAACAACAATGATTTTGTTTGTGAACAAGTTATTACAATTTTACAAACTACCAAACCATCTATAACATGCCTAATGCTTTTTTTGTTTGTATATTAAATCTGTATTGAACAATAATTATACTATCAATAATGCGCCCCAAGCTTGTTTTACTATTATTAATTACTGTGATTGATTGATTGATTAGTTTACATGGTAACACTTTACAATAAGGTTCATTAGTTAATGCATTTACTAACATGAACTAATCATGAACAACACTTGTACAGCATTTATTAATCATAATTCATCATTCACTAATGCATTATTAACATCCCAGTCCATGCTTGTTAACATTAGTTAATGCAGCATGATTTCACATGAACTAACAATGAACAACTGTATTTTCATTAACTAACGTTAACTAACATGAACAGATGCTGTAGTAAATGTATTGTTCATTGTTTGTTCATGTTAGTAAATGCATTAACTAACATTAACTAATGGACCTTATTGTAAAGTGTGACCGTTTACATTATTGTCATTGGTGAATTACTCTAAATGTATATTGGTCTTGCTAAGTTTTATGTATAAAAAGAATTTATATTTAAATCAACAACATTTATTTTAAAACAATACTTAATTCTATTTTTAAATCCATGTTTAATTTTTTTATTATTTTGTACATTACAGTAATGAGATTTTTTGAGCATTTGGGAATTTAAAGGAAGTGGGTGTTTAATCATCAAGAAATTATGTCACGGATGCTAAAAGACCTAAAAATAGATTTAATTATGTTTAAGCTAATTTCTTTTTTTCTTCTTCTTCTTCTTCTTCTTCTTCTTTTTTTCTTTTTTTTTGCCCCTTTGTCTCATAACGTTGGTGTAAAATATGACCCCGACAGTTTTAATGAATTGGAATCTGAGATACATCTGAAAAAAAAGTTAATTGTTTTCTTAAAAACAAAATAGTATTTTATATACACTGGGGTTTTATTATTTATTTAATGATTCATTTGTATTTGAATGTTTTTTCTGGCGTGACGACCCCTGATAAATCAGGGACTAAGCCAAAGGAAAATGAATGAAATTAATAATTATTTGTATTTGCTTTTTAGAAATGTTAGGACCTCTTTCCTGATCCTTTGATCAAATAGAGCTCAAAATATTGAGTATGCATTTATACATTTTATTTATACAATATATTTAATTTTAACCTGAACTCTGTACGTTTCTTCACATGAAGGCTGTGTCTGTATACAAACACTACAAAACATTTGCAGAAGAATGTGGCTGGTGGAGAAAAACAGCTGCCGGTATTCTAAAGCGTCTGGCAATATTTATGAGAGTTTCTCAAATAAGAAATTCAAGAAGTACAACTGTGGCAGCTGTGACATCAAAATGTCACAGGCATCGTCCTCTTCAAGCCTGCACCTTGGAATTCACGAGTATCGGTTTCAATTTGGAAGCCAGAATCCATCTCTCTTTCTCCCAAACCTGGCCTGACAGAACGCCACCCGACTTCCATATCGCTGGGGCATCTTGGGGATAAAGAGACGTGGCACTTTTAGTAGATCCTGACTTTTTAGGGCAGGTGCTGAGATGTCCTGCCGTCTGACTGAAGGAACAGGTCTGAGAACAGCAAGGGGTAAAGGGAGAGTAATTTTCATGTCCATTAGACCTGTTATAGCGCAGATAACAAGGCATTCTCTTGCGCTCTCGACGAATGGATTATTTTCTCATCTGTTTCCAGAAAAGCAGATTAATGGTTGGAACGTCTGAAGCATTTAGCAGTCATTACCTTTTTTATTTTTTGATTATTAATGCTTGAACAGACAAAACAAGGAGAGCAGAAAAAAAAAATCCCACACAAAATAGTTATAAATACAGACATAAAAATGGATGTCCATACAGTATATACAGTCGAAGGCAAAATGATTAGCTCTCCTGTGATTTTGTTTTATAATTCTTTTCAGAAGTGATGTTTAATAGAGCAAGGAAATTTTGGGAAGTATTTTCACATATACAGTATTTTTCTTCTGGGAAAAAGTCTTATTTATTTTAGTGTAGCATGACGGAGTAAAACAATTTTAATACATTTTGTATTATTTTTAATGTCTTAACAATTTTTTGGACTGGCTCAAGAATAAACCTGTTTTTAATTATTCAATTAATTTAATTATTTTAAATATTGCCTAGTTAGTCTAAGATGTTAACCTAATTAAGCCTTTAAATTGCACTTTAAACTGAATACTTGTATCTTGCCATATAACTAATGACATACTACACTGTAAAACCCAAAAAGTTAAGGTAACTCAAATCATTTGAGGAAACCGATTGCAACAAACTTCAAGCTCAAATACTAATCCTAATGAGTATCCTAATCCATTTGAGTAAATAAAGCAATTGAGTAAATCCCAATAAACAAAAATAACTCAAACCAACTGAGTACTGTAAAACCCAATAAGTTAAGGCAACTCAAACCATTTGAGGAAACCGATTGCAACAAACTATTTGAGTAAAAGACGAATCTATATGAGTACTGTGAACTTACTCCATTTAAGTTGAAGTAATGAGGTATTTAATTAATTACCTTCATTTAGTGTTTCAAGTAAAACAAAATGAAAAGCCCGGCAGGCTAGCGCAAAACACTATTGAAAATACTGGGGTAAAGTAAATGTTCATATTTTAAAGACAATCGCGTGGAAAATGTCATTTAATGCAGTGCTTCTTGTACATTCTGAGACCCACTTTATATCGTATATCTATCAGGTAGTGAAGATTTTTGAAGAAAACAGACCTTAATCACGCCGATTTTGTAACAGATCAAGGGAAGCATTTGACCCAGGTTACTAAAAAAATTTAAGTCCTTCTGCTTAGCATATACTCTATTATGTTTAAAAATGTGTCGAAAAAAATCTTCTCCGCACTTGGAAAATTTTGGAATAAAAAATTACATTTCATAAAGGACTAATAAATTTGCCTGTATTATAACTGTATTAAATAAAGAAAATGTTACAAAAGAAAACAGAATGACATTACAGTGATATTAAAATGATAATAAAATAAAAACACAGAAAGATTCAAATTTAATTTGCTTTCTTTAAATATCTCTGTATGAAAAGATTTTAGCACTGAGTTTGTTTCTGTTTTGAAAATAGGGATGGGAGATTTGCAAATGTTTATTAAAAAAATGTGGTCAATGTGTTCAAGGGGTTATTTTTTGTATTATTACAAGAAAAACAATGATACCTTTTAAACAACCCAGGCTCATTCTGAAAACGTACCGCTATATACATTTCTGGAGACTGCCTGCTGTTCTCACGTTAATCCGTCAGAGGCCGCTGTTGAATGACTGACTGACTGAATCACTGAATGACTGACTGACTGACCAATCCTCCTTCTCTAAACTCAACCCATAGTGTTTTCAAAAGTACAACTTACCCGCCCATTCACTTCTTTAAACCCAACCGACAGTTTTAAAATGCAATCCAGAAAAAGAAACGCCTGATTTTTACCACGTTTTAAGATTTTTCCACAATCTCACCATCTTATTTACTTGTTTAATTTAGTTTGTGGCCTGTTTTTGTCTTACCTGCTTTCTGGAACCATTCTTCACCGGACTCGAACCTCATTGTCATGGTCAACCACACAGAGGTAAGCGGTCAGCTGGTAAACGCGAAAAGGAATGACAGCATACTGCCCCGTAGCCGTTCCTTTTTGCGCTTACCAGCTGACCGCTTACCTCCGTATGAACAGCTTTTCTGCTGTTACCAGTTTGTTCAGTTAGCTCGCCATGTACATCGGCGAACTTAAGATGCAAAGAGGAGTTGACCATGATGATGGGGTTTGAGTCTGGCAAAGAAACGGTTTGTTTTAAAGACGAAATGCAGCCATAATACCTCTGGCTACATAATTCGCAATCTCCAGAAATGTATATAGTGCTACGTTTTCAGAATGAGCCTATGTTGCTTGTATAAGAATGCTGAAACATTGACAGAAACAAATATGTGCAATATAGCAACCAAAATTGCTTGAATAAAAAACTAAAATAGATGATGTCACACATGCTTAAAACTATAAACTGTAAACATTTCCATAAACAGTATCTTAAAAAACATTTCGTTAGATAAAAAATGTATGTGCTTTACGTTTCGTAAAAAGTTAGCCTGATGCACACTTTTCCATTGAGCCTGGGCTTGAATCACAATGTATTATCTTTGTTACAAATATTCATACAATCATTTATTCATTTTCCTTTAGCTTAGTCCCTTATTTATCAGGGGGGGTCACCACAGCGGAATGATGTATGTTTTACGCAGTGGATGCCCTTCCAGCACCAACCAAGTACTGGGAAACACCCATACACTCTTACATTCACACACTACAGCCAATATAGTTCATCCAATTCACCTATATCGCATGTCTTTGGACTATGGGGGGGAACCGGAGCACCCGGAGGAAACCCACGCGAACATGGGGAGAACATGCAAACTCGACACAGAAATGCCAACAGGCCCTGCTAGAACTCGAACCAGCAACCTTCTTCCTGTGTGGCGACAGTGCTAACCACTGAGCCACCGTGCCGCCTTGTTACAAATATAAAATTAAAAAAATGTTGAGTAAATGATAGTACTTTTATTTGAAATAGGGATGAAATGTTATCAGACATTTGTTTTATTTAATTTTTTTAAAGATAACATTGGTCACACTTTATTTTGAATTCACACAATCACCAAATTATTAGTTAAGACTTTTAGCTCAATAAACTTGTAATTAGCTGTTTATTAGTAGTATTATTGGTTAGCAAGGTAGTAATTGGGTTAAGGTATTAAATAGAATTAGAGATGTAAAATAAGATCACATTTACAAGTGCTAATAAACAGTTATTACATTAATTATAATCAGGTAATAAGCCAGTAGTAAAAGGTGTGAATTGTTACTTAAACAACGTTACCATAACATTTTACCAACACATTGCTCATTGTGAAAAACATACCCCCGTATACATTTCTGGAGAGTGCAAATTATGTAGCCAGAGCTAAGTATGGCTGCATTTCATCTTTAAAACGAATGCTATGAGGTGGTATGATGCCTGTTTCTTTTTGTGCTCACAGCTGACCACTTACCTCCATGTGGACGGCTTTTCCGCTGTTACCAGTTTGCCCAGTAGATTGCCACATATGTTGGCCGACTTAAGACGTAGAATGGAGTTGGCGACGAGGTTCGAGTCAGGCGAAGAATGGTTCCAGAAAGCAGGTAAAACAAAAAACAAAAGGCAAAAAAATAATTAAATAAACAAGTAAATAACAGGGTGAGAATGTAGTAAGATCTGAAAATGTGGTAAAAAGAAGGCAGAGGCTTTTCTTTTTCTGGATTGCTTTTGAAAACACTGTTGGCTGGGTTTAAGGAAGGGGGTGATTGGGTCAATCAGTGCTTTTGAAAACACTGTCGGTTGGGTATAAGGAAGTGGGTGGGTGGGGGTATCGTCAGTTGGCCAGTCAGTTAGTCAACAGCGGCCTCTGGTGGATTTACGTGAGAACAGCAGGTGCCAATGGCACTCTCTCTTTGTCAAAATTCATAGGATCTACTCGCTGTAAGTTCATTCATTCATTTTCTTTTCGGCTTAGTCCCTTTATTAATGTGGGGTCGCCACAGCGGAATGAACTGCCAACTTATCCAGCATCTGTTTTACGCAGCGGATGCCCTTCCAGCCGCAACTCATCTCTGGGAAACATCCATGCACACTCATTCACACTCATACACTACGGATGATTTTAGCTTACCCAATTTACCTGTACTGCATGTCTTTGGACTGTGGGGGGAAACTGGAGCACCAGGAGGAAACCCACGCGAACGCAGGGAGAACATATAAACGCCACAGAAACGCCAACTGACCCAGCTGATGCTCGAACCAGTGACCTTCTTGCTGTGAGGCGGCAGCATTACGTACTGCGCCACTGCGTCGCCTCGCTGTAAGTTTTCTACATATATTTTTTGTTAGAAGTGAAGTTTAGAAATCGCATGCAAATGCTGAAGTTTATTTGCTATTAGGTATTTTGGGGTTTTTGTTATATCGCTTTCTTTTATTTGGTGCCACCTGACATCCTCTTTTTCTCTTAATAACATACATTAATTTGATTTATTTTCTTTTGTGAGATTCCAACTTGTACATAATATTTTTGCTGTTTGATTTCTTTTCACTTTTGTGAATAAATTCACTTACTTTTGCATTATTTGGTTGTAATTTAGCTATTTTTGCCACCAACTCACTACAAACTGAGTCACATCAAAATGTTACGTCTTTAAGTCCTAGAGCTAAACTTCGTAACAGACGAATTTCGTGATCTCCAGAAATGTATATAGTGGTACTTATCAATAATGAGCCTGGGATGCATTTTTATCAGACCCGCTGACAATAAATCAAGTAAATCCAGAAACTCTGATCATTTTCAAGTGGTCTTCTTTTCCATAGCTGTATACACCAGAATATTTTTAATGTTTGGGGATTTCAGCTGCACAAACCTCTGAGGTTTTTTAACAAATCTGACATGAAAAATGTCCCCTGAGCCCTGACAGTCCTATCAAACACTGCTGGCTGCTCATCGAAATTCCCGATGCTCTCCTACATCTTAAGAGTTGTCAAATTGTAACATCAATTCAAGATTTCCACTGTCTTCCTAGTTTGTCAGTAAATGTTAGAGACCTGAAGTCACATTTCCAATCACAAACTATCAAATCCTTGAAGGCCTCTTCTGCTGGCGACCAAATGTCTAATGCGCTCGTCACCACAACATTTCTCCTGACTGCTTTGCCAAAACGCCTGTTATCCAGTATCGACTGAAAGCATTTCATGGCATAATGGATATCTGTCAGCTTCCTGAATCTCCAGTTCCAGCAAGGATTACTTCTAGGCTAAATAACAGTTTAAATGCTGTTCAATTTAGATCATTTGAAATCTTATTAACTCCAGCAAAGCCGTAAATGATGCATTGTACGTAAAATGTCTTCACCACACGGTTTAGATTGAATCTATTTCCTGATTAGCATTTTTCACTCTCATTTCTGGTGGCTTCATATCAAGCCCACAGTGAAAGTAATATGTCACGGATCTTTCGCATCTCTCACTGTCACTCTCTGAAATTTATCCTTTATAATGCACAAATGGGGCAATTTCTATGGAAATTGACTTTTTTATTCTCCTGAGAATCTTCATTTAAAATGTATTTTTTACAGGGGGTTTTATCTCATATTATGTGCACAGGCTTTTTTTATCAACATTATGTTAAATGTTAAGTTTATGTTAAAACTTACATAAAAATATCTAAGGAAATGTGCATATTTAAGGTTTCCCTTGTAAACTTCCCTTGTAAAAAATTCATTTTTGATTGTAATCACCTAATAAAATTATTTTTGACATTTTAATGTTATGTTAAATCCAATGAAATTAAAATGTACTTGAAGAGGGTTTTGCCCCATGTATGTTTATATAGTTTCATTATTTCTTCATTTTCTTCTAAAATGTATTATTTTTACATAGACAATTTACATTTAGTATACTACTGAATATTGGTAAATTCAAATATAGCTACTTTAATGTACGGTCTGTGTAAATGTTATGTATTTGAACATTTTTGTATATTTTTATTACATTTATAGTAGTTTTTAAATAGATTAACTTTTATTAGCACATTACATTCAAACTTATAATCAAATGTTTTGTAGTGGTCTATTCTGTTAGTTAGCAAAATTCAATTTTATAATTCTTTAAATCACACAAAAAAATATTTTTTTAAAACATTTAATTTGATAAAACCTTTTTAGGAAGTGTAATGAAATATGTTAAAACAATATTATCTGATTGGAGAAGAATGTTAATAAAATATAATGTTATATGTAGATATTTTTAATAAGGCTAAAGATTAGTCCCAGACTAGCATAAATGCCTAAACTAAAATGCAAGAACTATTCTGAAAATATATGCTCAAAATGGTCTCAAGATGGACCCAGTAATGATTTTTACTTTAAGAAATTATAAACAAAAAGAAAAAAATGCTAAATATATATGGCCTAATACTGGTTTATAATCTAAGACATGTCTGTGAAACCATGGCCTTGAAGCAGGGACGGACTTAGTGATTTGGGGGCCCTAAGCAATTCCAGGTATGGGGCCCTAGCATTGAAACTCAAAACACTTTCTCTACAGATTGTTTTTTCTTTCTTTCTGTAGATTTGTTGTAAATAAATTGCATGCTAAAATATAACATATATTTTTAGTGGAAGCTTTATCTCCTTAATGTATAATTAAATACAATAAATTCACGAATAAAAAATAGTTCACAAATTACAGTATGTACAGTTAATTAGTCTTATTTGTGATTAGATTTTAATATTTGCATGTGCAGGAAGGAACGTTCCACTATTCATGGGGGCCCCGGGTTTTGAAAATAATTAAAGGTAAAATCTTAATGGTTATAGACAGATGTTACAACATATGATAGAAAATTTATAAAAGAGATATATGATTAATATAGGTTTCTTGGCATTGGTCAGGCCCCCTAATTCCCGGGGCCCTAAGCGACTGCTTTCCTCGCTTGTTTGTTAAGTCCACCCCTGCTAGAAGCACAGTTTAAAACTTTTCACAATGGTTAAACCATAGCCTAATAAAAATTATAAGCAGTAATAATAATAATTATCATATTAACAATAATAATAATAAATGAGACTTCAGTTATCACTACCTCAGTGTAAAATCTCATGCTGACCTTTTTCATTTCCTGAAAAGTGATTTTGAGCAAACACTTTAGAGTACTGTGGGAAAACCATCACCTGAGTGACATTTACTAAATGATCCACCACTAAACTTACTCTTTACTGAGAGTGAGTTCATCCCTAGAGCCCAGTTCATCTAATGAGGCAGCAAAATAAAGCAGTATTTGGGAAGTGCAGCCCTTCCAAATATTCACGGTTCATCGGATGAGTGTCACCAGTGGCGGTAAATTAGAAGGGCCAGCTGGGGTTTGGGTGACTCCTATTGAGTGCAAGTGTTTCCTGAGGCAGTGAAAGACTCTTCCAGGTACACAGCAGTCTGCCGAGCTGATGAACCACATCGGGACCCGGCGGTTCTAGCCAAAATATTACAGTCCGGCACCGGGAAACAAAGAGGTCTATTCAACCGATTCCGAAGTGGTCGGCTTGCGAACGTTTATTAAACCGCTGATGTGATCTTTTAAACGCTGAACCACTGATGTAATTCACTGTTAAGGATGCGCTAACTCACTTTTAACCTTTTCTGCTTCCTACTTGGTATAGGAAGTTTCATAAATTTCATGTCAGTGGCTGAAGCCTATGGTTTTATGTATTAGGTATGAAACATATACTTTACATCTGTATACGGTTCAATTCATTGTTATAATTGGCCTAAAAACCAACCAGCCAGTTTTTCTCTCTCTCTCCCTCTCTCAGAAATGTGCACATTTATCTTTTCCATTTTCCATTTTCATGTATTTGTTTAACAGTAACCTCTGAAAAAAGGTCTTCATTGTCCTCTTGAAAGAATTAATAGGATGTATAGTTTCTTCCTTACAAAGCACAAACAATCTGAAGATTTCATTTGTGACTGTCTAAGCAAAAATAATAATAATAAAAATGCTGAGTTGTCCGCACCGCTGCAAAAAGCAAGTTGTTCAGTGGGACAAATATGGCCATTGGGATGTTTAATCTTGTTCAATGTCAATACCAAATGCGTTTTGAACAGAGTTATACTAACATTGTGTTTTATTTAATAAAATGTTTAATATAATATAATATAATATAATATAATATAATATAATATAATATA
>CAIGQZ010032451.1:6870192-6890180 GCA_903798205.1 Danio tinwini | reverse complement strand
ATTGTATAAGCGCTATACAAATAAAGATGAATTGAATTGAAAAGTGTGTGTGTGTGTGTGTGTGTGTGTGTGTGTGTGTGTGTGTGTGTGTGTGTGCAAATATGCTGGTCAAACGCATTCTGTATATGTAAATGACATAACTTAAGTTCAACATAAAACCATCAAATGTGAACTTGTGGTTAATAAGCATCATTAAAATAAAGCAGATTACACCAAACCATCAGTGTTTCTTTGTTTTTATCCTGGACTGAATTTCATGTACTAAAAACTTTAAGTTGAGTAAACTAAAAACTCAACTAAGTTACCGATATACATGTTTTCTTAGAAACCCAGCCTGATCTTACGAGGAAACGTAAGTATTTTACGTTTTGTCAGTTTAGTGGCTAAGTTGTAGGAATTAATACAAGTTGAGTCGTACGAAAAAAGGATTTTAAAAAGGAGGCGTGGCACCCAACCCCGCCCCTAAAACCAACCGTCATTGAATGATGAGCGAATCATACTAAATGATACAAATTAGATTGTACGAATTCATACGAATTAGCCACTAAATCAAAAAGTTACGAATTGCTGTGAGATTGTGTTGAGAAAACAGGGGGTTTTGTCTTGTTCCCCTGTAACATTTCTAGTAGTTTCCTTGCCTTGTTCTTCTGTGGTATTTGATCTTGTTTTGTTCTTTGTTTATTCTGTTTTGCCGACTGTATTGACCTCTTTGCCTGTGACCTTGACTACGCTTTAAGATTACTCTCATATTACTGTTTGTTCCTGTTTGACCATTGCCTGTCTGACTTAATTATTAAAAAACTGTGTTTGGACTCTCAACTCCATTGTGCCCCGACTCAAATGTTACACCCTTTAAGAATCATTTGGAATCTGACAGCCCTATATTCAACAATTGATTCAGCTCATTATTTTTGTTGACGAAGCTAAAAATGGATGGCTGTAATTGGAGGGTTTGTAAATGTGAGGTGTATTTATAGTCCTCGTAATCAGTCTATGATGAGCTTCCAGCTGTGTGTGTGCAATCAGGGACAGAACTGGAACATGTGTGTGTGTGTGTGTGTGTGTGTGTGTGTGTGTGTGTGTGTGTGTGGTGCATGATGGGATTTGAAGTTCTCCAGTGATCTGCAAACTTAGATTGCTGCTGATCATAACAAAGGGATATTTCACCCAAAATAAAAATTGTCATGATTTACACATCCTTGAATTCCAAACCAGTTTAAGGTTTTGTGTTGAAGAAGAAGATATTTAGATGGATATTAGAAACCAGTAACCATTGACATACATAGGAAAAACTCATTTATTTTTGGTCAGGAATGTGCAGGACTGTTTCCATCTGCACGTTTACCTTGGTTTACTCCGGAACGTCAAGCAATGAAAGCTATGGGACGTCGCTTGGAAAGACTGTACAGGAAAACCGGACTTGATTTTGGAAGAACATTTGCTCAACTACAATGCAGCCTTCAATTCTGCAAGCTCCTCAAGTCTCTTTAATATTAAGAATTCTATGTGCAAGCCTAAATTTGCCATGGACAGCAAAATCACTAACCCTCCAGAACATGCCGTTTCTCATTCTGAGGTATACTTGTGAATACATTTTTACATTATTTTTCAGACAAACTGAAAATTACTTATTGTATTTACAAATAAAGCCCTCATACTACTGATTCAAATGTTGAATGTCAATTGACTCACTGAACATGCTTTCTGTTTTGCATTTACTCTCACTACCTTTCATAACACATATGAATTGTGGTTTAGGATTTTCCATTGTTTCAGCAGAATTCAAAATAACTTAGCTGCGACTCCTATTCTGAAAAACGGTCGAAACTGGCACTTGATCATTTAGACATGAACATTTTAGAAGCCATCTCAAACCTACCAAGTAAAACACTTCAAAAAGCTGCAGCAAATAATATTATGGACTTTGGATCAACAAGCATCTTGATTCTTCCCGATTTAGGTTTTGCATTTGTCACACTCTGCAATGAAAAACTAATCTCATGACACGTCTTTCTGATATTAGTATCAGTAGCTCAGTTCTTTCCTGGTTCATTATTCCCTACATAAGGAAATATTAAATCACTACTCATATAAATCTGCCACTTCTTCAGTTACATAGAGAGTTCCTCAGGGTTCAGTACTTGATCCACTTCTGTTTATCATTTATCATTATACACTTCCATGGATATTGTACATCTTTGATCTTCTCTAACTTATAAGGGGGGGGTGCTTGGTGGTTTCCAAAATTATCATATATGTTATTAAACTATTAGAATTACCATGTTTTAGCAATAACCTATAGATAGACATGATGGCGGCGCGTACACATCGTGAGGCTCTGCGACTCTCCAGTTTCTGCAGTTTTGCAGTTTATTCCTGCCTATATCGGGTCTGTCCGTGCAGAAAAGTAGTGCCTTTACATCATACACCCAACAGGAGATCTTGGATATTGGTTTGTACATTCCGGACAGTTTTATTAGCAATCTTTGACTCATCCCTGAGATCGTCAAAACACCCGAAGCTGAGCGCTCTACCTGGCCGGGCGGAAGTGCTCGAAGGCGGCGTCGAGACCATAAACAAAGACTGGGAAAGCGTGGCAGGCTAAGAGCTAAGCTAAAGCTAACACCACACCGGCTCTCTTTATCCAGCATCTTTCTTGCCAATGTACGGTCACTGGTGAACAAAATGGATGAGATTCGACTGCGCATCAACCACAGCAAAAGATTATGGAACTGTAATAGTATGATTTTCAAAGAAAGATGGCTAAACAGCGGGATACCAGACAACGCTGTATCTTCAACTGAGCATCAGACATTCAGAGCAGACAGAACGGCGGATGACTCCAGTAAGACCGGAGGTGGAGGATTATGCATTTACATTAACAAAGCTTGGTGCACAAACTTTGTCATCGTTGGGAGACATTGCTCTGTTAACCTGGAATTTCTAATGGTTAAATGCAGACCATTTTATCTGCCACGGGAGTTCACCTCCACCATTTTAACTGCTGCTTATATTCCTCCGATGCTGATGCCAAGCTTGCTATGAATGAAGTTCATGCAGCCATCAGTAAACAACAGATTGCTCACCCGGAGGCTGCTTTTATTGTTGCGGGGGATTTTAATCACTCAAACTTAAAGACAGTGCTTCCCAAATTCCATCAAAACATTTTCTGTCACACACGGGGAAACAAAACTTTGGACCATGTAGACACAAACATGGCTGAAGCCTTCGCTGTGACCCCCCCTCCCCCACCTGAGTCAATCAGATCACCTTTCTTTGTTCCTCACCCCCAAGTACTCACCCCTCATCAACGGTGTGAAGCCATCAGTAAAGTACTCCACACTCCAGGACAGGTTTCAAGACACAGACTGGAGTAAGTTTGCTTCCCAGGCCACCTGTGGCTCTCACACAGACATTGACAGTTACAGTTCCTCTGTTCTGGAATACATCAACACCACCACAGACAGTTTTATAACCCAGAAGCAGATTACCACATACCCAAATCAAAAGCCATGGATGAACAAGGAGGTGCGCCTCCTGCTGAAGGCACGCTACACTGCCTTCAGATCAGGGGATGCACAGGCCTACAGCACTTCCAGGGCTAATCTGAAGAGGGGCATCAAAAAGGCCAAGCACTGTTACAAGCTAAAGCTAGAGGAGCACTTTTTCAACTCTGATCCTCAGCGCATGTGGCAGGGCATACAGGCCATCAGCAACTACAAACCCAGCCAGTCCACACCCACAGCTACAAATATCTCCTTCCTGAATGAGCTAAATGACTTTTATGCCCGCTTTGAAAGAGACAATAAAGAACCCACCAGGATCACTTCCTCAATTGACAACTCACCTATCACACTCACCTCCTTACAAGTCTCCACCACACTGAGTCAGATCAATGTGCATAAGGCTGCTGGACCAGACGGTATTCCTGGGCACGTCCTCAAAGCATGTGCAGAACAGCTCGTTGGGGTATTCACAGACATTTTCAACCTGTCCCTTAACCTATCAGCTGTGCCAACATGCTTTAAAACCACCTCTATTGTGCCAGTGTCGAAACACTCCAGCCCAACATGCCTGAATGACTACCGCCCTGTAGCACTCACACCCATCATCATAAAGTGCTTTGAGCGGTAGATCCTGGCACATCTGAAAGACTCTGCCATCCACACTGGACCTACATCAGTTTGCCTACCATGGCAACAGGAGCACAGAAGGTGTAGTCTCCATAGCACTGCACTCTGTACTCACACACCTGGACAATAAAAACACTTATGCACGAATGCTGTTTGTCGACTTCAGCTCAGCTTCAGCATTCAACACTGTCATACTCTTTAAGTTAATGATCAAACTTAGAGACCTGGATATTGACATGTCTCTCTGCAACTTGGTTATGGACTTTCTGACTAACAGACCTCAGAATGTTAGATTAAACCACATCTGCTCCACCACCGTCACACTAAAAATTGGTGTACCACAAGGCTGTGCACTGAGCCCCTTCCTCTACTCCCTTTTTACCATCGACTGTAGGCCTGTGAACAGATCTAACACCATCATCAAATTTGCAGATGACACCACAGTGATTGGTCTAATCAGCAACAATGATGCCTGTCTGACTCCCTACAGGGAGGAGATACAGCATCTGGCCACTTGGTGCACCAATAATAATCTGCTCCTTAACACCAACAAGACCAAGGAGCTCATTGTGGACTTCAGGAAGGGACGAACAGACTCACATGATCCCATCCACATCAATGGGATTGCCGTTGAGCCTGTCTCATCCTTCAGGTTCCTGGGGACCCACATCTCAAAGGACATTTCCTGGACCACCAAGACCTCCAGCCTGGTCAAGAAAGCTCACCAGCGCCTATTTTTCTTAAGGCAACTTAAAAAGAACTAGCTGTCATCAGCCGTCTAGGTGAACTTCTACCGCTGCACAATAGAAAGCATCCTGACCAACTGCGTAACAGTCTGGTATGGAAGCTGCTCTGTTGCGGAGCGTAAGGCACTGCAGCGGGTGGTGAAAACTGCCCAACGCATCACAGGGTCCACACTGCCAGCCATAGAGGACATCCAGAAGAAACACTGTCTGCACCGAGCACACAGTATTCTTAAGGGTTCCTCTCACCCTGCTCACAAACTGTTTTCTCTCCTGCCTTCTGGCAGGCGCTTCAGGCTCCCCCGGACAAAAACCAGTAGACTAAGGAATAGCTTTTTCCCCAGAGCTGTCTCCCTTTTTAACTCTACCACCCACTGCCACTTTTGCCCCCCACTCTCCTCATAACTTATACTCATCATGATCACTGCACTATTTAACATTTGCACGTTTAAAAATTGCACATATTCATTGCACTACATTGCACTGACTGATTTATTTGAACTGTACATACCCACTGCACATGTACATTTGTAATTCTGTACACACCCACTGTACATATACATCTGTAATTATTTTTATCTATCTGCACACTTCTGATTATTAATAGCAACCTGTACATATCTATTCCAAATCTTTGTTCATAGCTAATACAACCTGTAAATAATGTCCATAGTACATCCATTTGTAAATATCACCATAGTTTTTCTATAACTGCACGTTATAACTTATACCTGTATCCTGCACTTGCTGCTATTGCACTCCTGGTTAGACCTAAACTGCATTTTGTTTCCTTGTACTTGTACATGTGTAATGACAATAAAGTTGAATCTAATCTAATCTAATCTAACCTGCAGAAGAAATTATATTATTTTTCTTGGCAAAAAATAAACCAAATTTACGTAAAAAAAAAAAACATGCAACTAAAAAGCAATCAGCCCTTCAATTGTAAATACTTATGTAGCCTACATGTGATTTTTCAGGTTTTTTGTTTTTAATACATTTTTAATAAAAATCTTTTTTCACATTGTCATTACGGGGTATTGTGTGTAGAATCTTGAGGAAATAAATTAATTTAATCCATTTTGGAATAGGGCTGTAACATAAAATGTGGAAAAAGTGAAGAGCTATGAACACTTTCCGGATGCACTGTAAGTGCTGCGATTGGTTGTTTACCTACAATATGACCCAGATGATGATTTAGGATGTTGATGTCTAGAGGCCTTTCTTGAATTCCTGTCTACTTTATGAAGAAACACTTCTAAAAGTCTTTGCAGACTTCAACATAATGATACTTCACTTTTGTGACAGTACCTGTTCAGTAATGTCCCGCATGGATTTCTCTAAAATAGACCTTACTTTGAGGTCAAATGAAAATCAGGGACATTTTTGCAATGTTCAAGGTCAAGTGTGTGTGTGTGTGTGTGTGTGTGTGTGTGTGTGTGTGTGTGTGTGGGTGTGTGTGTGTGTGTGTGGGTGTGTGTGTGTGTGTGTGTGTGTCTCTATGTATATACAGTATGTACACACAATGTATTCTAATGTATGTTTATAACAAAAATACTATAAAATTCTATATAATTTAGTCTCTGGTGTTGGGGTAAATTTGCATGTTTATATGAATATTATGTTATATTAAATGAACTTTATGCTTAAATAACTGTTAATCTATTTCGGTTTAATTTCTATTTCTGTTTATAGCTGATTGTAGTTCATAATAATAGTATATACAACACATCATAATTAATTTATTCATTCAGTCATTTATTCATTCATTCATTTTCCTTCGGCTTAGTCCCCTTTGGAAGGGGAAGGCTGGAAGGGTCGCCACAGCAGAATGAACCACCAACTATTCCAACATATGTTTTATGCAGCAGATGCCCTTCCAGCCTCTTTGGACTATGGGGGAAACCCATGCGAACAGCAACCTTCTTGCTGTGTGACAACAGTGACTGTGCTGGCCCACAACATAAACCATTTAAAAAATGTGTGTGGAAATTTCCATAGGATAGTATATGACAATGTTGCTATAACTAATGGGTAATATATATATTTTTGTTATTACTGGTTATTGAAATGTTATTTCAAAAGTGCATAAATGCAGCCTTAGTGAGCTTAGGAAAACATCTTTAGATTGTAATAGGCTTAGTTTATATGTTATATTATAGCATTAAGGCTAGTTACTAGTTACCAGTGGCAGTTACTTACATCCCAACTATTTCAGAAAAATAATAAAATACATTTTACATGGATATTGGTCATCTTCAATCTTCTCTAACTCTGCCCAAACCTTTTTTGTAATAAGAGCCAAAAAACAAATATCATTGAGAGTTGTGGGCTGAAGATAAATAATCCAAACTATTTTACATTAAAGTTGCCATGGATAATCTCCTAATTTATTTTATAATATAAAAAAATTATTATATATATATATATATATATATTATATATATATATGATATACTTATATCAACTTTAAATAGTATTAACTGATGCAGTGTAACTTTTTCAATTAACTAATAACTAATAATAACTTAATGCATTAAAAACATAAACAATCACAATTACAAAGTGGAGTTCAATGCTGAAAGTCACGCAGAATCTGCCTTTGCCTTGATTTGCTCACCAAAGTCTCTGCATTGTCCTCTATCCCTCGGGTGACAGAATGACAATTTTAAAGTAAATTAAAGCATCTAAACGGAAACATTTAATTTCAGATAGCTTTTTTGCAGCTTAATAATAAAACAAACAAATAAAAGTTTACATGAAGTTTAATATGACAATCTCTACACCATTCTCTTTCTTTTGTTATATGGGATGGTGGGGCAAATCAAAAGTTACCATTGGCCAACTTTGGCCCGCGGGCCCTGGACATCTCTGCTCTAGAGGAAGCTTAATCCATGCTTTAACCACATCATGCCTGCACTGAAAAGAAAAAACTTTTGTTGACTTAATTTATAAAACTTTTATTTCTTTATTTTTTGCATGGATTTTTTGTTTGTTTGTTTGTTTTACTTATTTAGAAAAATTCAGCTAACTAAATCAATAAGTTCAGCAAGCTTTAGTGTAACTTATAAACAGCTGAACTTATTGAATTGGTTTTAAAACTTTACTTATAAGTTAGCTGAACTTATTGGAAGCAGTTTAAAAAACACTTCACTTTAGTTTGATGATTTTTTCTAAATAAGTAAATAAAACTCAAAACAATACACTCAAAAAAGAACTAAGTTTTAGAAGTTGAGTCAATATAATAAAAATGTTTTCCAAGATAAGCCAACAAAGGATTTTATTAGACTGCACAGAGCAGCATTGTAGCAGAACATTAAAATGTATTAAACAGTGGCTTAGTGGTTAGCCATGTCGCATCAGCAAGAATTTCACAGGAGTCCCGGCTTGGTCATTTGGCATTTCTGTGTGGAGTTTGCATGTTCACCCTGTGTTCGCATGGGTTTCCTCCGGGTGCTCTAGTTTCCTCCACAGTCCAAAGAGATGCTGTATAAGTGAATTGGATTAACTACTTGGCCTTGTGTATGAGTGTGTGTGGATGGAAGAGTGGATGGGTGTTTCCTAGCACTGTGCTGGGTTTCTCTGTGTAAAACATATGCCAGAGTTGTTGGTGGTTCATTCCACTGTGGCGACCCCTGATAAATCAGGGATAAGCTGAAGGAAAATGAATGAATGAAATGTGTTCACTAGCTAATTCATTAACATGATTTCTGCAAAAGTCCCATAGAATGAACAACTCCTATGATTCCACACTTACGCCCCATTCACACGGGGTGGCAGCTTCAACGCTTCCCATTCACTTTGAATGGGTGACATCAGGCATTGCCGAACTGCATTGTGTATCCGTCGGCGCCGCTTTAGTGGCGTTGCTCGCTGCAGAAGTTAGGACTTGCTCAACTTTTCAAGCGCCGACAGATGCATCACCCAATAAGATCGCAGTATGCAAATGCACCAGCTCAGACAGTGGCCTATTGCTGACTAATTTCATTGGCTGATGCTGCTATGACAACTCCAACTTCAGACACGCCCTCTGTCAAGCGTTGACGCTGAAGCCCTGTGTGAATAGGCGTTAGTCACAACATCATTGTTGTGACTACATGCTTTCAAGTAGCAAGGATAATATACTGTGCCTTTAAGACAGTCCTACCCACATAGCAAAATTTCTTTGGCCCAGATCTGGCCCACACAATCAGCTTTTGCTTGGCCCACATGCCGCAGTGAATTACGGTACATGACTGGACCAAGTCTGGCTTCCATTTAAGGGCCAAACATGGACTATATCTGGGCCTAGTCTTAGCCAAGTTAATAACCCATAACTCGAACTGAACTGGGCCAGCTATGGCCCATGTTTGGCCATTGTCTGGAAGCCATATTTGGTGTGTCACGACTGCGATGAAATTGATAAACCTAAGAAGCATTGCGCTTAAGGCACGTTAATAATGGTAATAGCTCGTAATGGTTAATAATATAATTTGTAAAAAAAAATTTGGTTCAAATATATGTATTGTAGGCTAAATTGAGTTATTTTGCAACATACAGAAGACAATAGATTAATAAATCTTGTTTCCTGGATTAAAATGAAGGCATTAGAAGATGCAAACAGGAAGATGGAAATGACTTTGTGCATCAAAATATTTCTTTACTATATTTCTTTTAAAAAAAAGTAAATGCATTTTAAAAGTAGGTCAAGATAGGCCAAACTTACACATTTTGCCCCACATATCAATTTTTAACATCTGGGCCAAATACTACATTTGACATATGGCCCATGTCTTTCGTGCTGCCTTAAAGACGGTGCCACCACTGCCAAACCTGGGCCATGTTTGGCCCACATGCTGTATACCAGAGCCGATTGAATGCATGCTGTGCCAGTTTTATGCCAAATGTGGGCCAGAATTCTTTGCTACCTGGGTACCTTCATTGGTTTAGAACCATTAAATTGTAATCAAATCACTGTTAACACCAAAAATAAACACAATATCAGTAGATATTGGCAATAGATCTGCAGGATCAGAATAAGTTTACATTATTATTTGTATTTCACTATATTAACATGTACAGCAAATGTGTGTAGCTACAGTACACGTGCATACTTCAACTATTAAAGCCATTTTTTTTTTACATGTACTTTAATGATTTGTCAACAGGTGGCAATATTGTGTAAAATCTTGTCACTTGCAGTTTACGGTTATTTAAACCCTCAAATGTTTTGGAGTTTTTAAAATCAATGGAGTTTTTTATCAGTGCCTTTCAACTTGAGTCCTCATGGGGACCGACTAATCGCCCCTAACCTGATTTAATATAATCAGTAGGACGAGTAGGACGCGTTCCTGGATAAACATCTATTTTGATACTGGAACAACATTCCAATCACCCAAGCAGAATTAAAGGATACATTTACCGTTTATGTTAAGTTTAGGCTAATAATTTACAGTAACGGTTGGGTTCAGGGGTAGAGAATAGAATAGGTATGGATTACATTTTTTAACAAAAATTATCAGGATCAACATACATAAAGGATTCTTTTTCCTTTAACTTAGACCCTTTATTCATCAGGGGTCGCCACAGCAGAATTAACTGCCAACTTATCCATTATATGTTTTACACAGCAGATACCCTTCCGGCTGCAACGCATAACTGGGAAACACTCATAGACTCTCACATTCACACACATACAGTACACTACTTTAGTTTACCCAATTCACCTATAGCGCATATCTTTGGACTGAAGGGGAAACAGGAGCACCTGAAGAAAACTCATGCGAACACAGGGAGTACATGCAAACTCCATACAGAAATGCCAACTGGGTTGACTCAAACCAGTGACCTTTTGTTGTGAGGTGACAGTGTTAACCACTGAGCCACCATGCCAGCCTTTACCAAAACATGTTTTTATATGTCTCTGTTATCTATGTAAACACAGTGACATTGTTCTGCTTCTGTTGCGTTTTCCTATTAATATTTCCACCTACAAATTCTGTGCAACACATTTTTGTGTGCAAATAGACACACCCAGATCCTAGAAATTGTCTACAGCTGATTCCTGCTCTGTTGACTCTGTGTCATCATCATCATCATCATCATCATTTACCTTATCATGAGACCAACCAGTTTCACTGTAATCAGCTCCAGAGTAATGGGTTATTAAAGATGAGCAAATATTAGATTGCTTGTAATACATCACGTTTTATTCAAATTTATAACTACTAAATCAAACTGAAAATATATTTAATTGATATTTATTTTACAAATTCATATCCTAGTATATAAAACAGTGCTGAAAAGGTTATTTTAAACACTTGCATTAGCAAAATGTCAGCTAATTCTTAGAGCACAAACGTCCATAGAAAATCATAAGTAGTGTATAGAAGGTGATCAGAGCTAAAAGTCTTCAAAACACGTCACATGAAATTTGATCATGTCAACACACAGTTTGACCGTGCCAATGCATCAACAAGCACAAGAGCCAGGGAAATTTTATTTATTTGTACTGTACATGTGACATGCTGATATGTAGAGTAAGCAAAAATCAGAGATTATATTGTCTTAAATAAAAATTGCAAACTCAACATAGTCAAATTGTGCATGCATACTAAAGAAACCTACAAAATTGACATCTTAACTGTGCGTGTGGCACTCTAACTGCTAGTCTTCCTTTAAGTCCAAACTTTTGAGATTGAAATGTAATGCCATTATGATAGTGAGGTAAAAAAGTGCACATTAATTTACTGCAAACACTATGGCAAGAGATTCAAACCTGCTTCTGCAAGAACACAGCCCTGCAGAATTAAGCTATAACACATGTTTAGAATTTGAGTCTGAAGACCTTGATTAGCTGGTTCAGGTGTGTTCAGTTATCTAAAGTTATATGGTCTATTCCAAACGGGATATACTACACTCCGAAGGGCCGCCATATTGAAGTATTGATCCAAGCGCTAGGACTTTCCATACGGTTTGCTGTGCATGCACACACACATTTAACTTTCCAGACAGCATACGAATATGGGCCACTTTAGGCAGTGATGCGGCACTGGTGGTCTTCCTTCGATCCAGACAAATGAATGTGAGCCTGAAGTGGCCCACCTGTACTTTGGCAAAAAGGGGCCAAAGATTCCAATTTATATATAGACCATTTAAGGCAAGGATTTTGCACTTATGGCAAAATGTAATCTAAATGAGAGCCTAATGTGGCCCATGTGGTAAATGGTTAATTTGCCCAAATGACGGAGGACAAATGTGGGCCACAGTTGGCAAAATGTGGCTGTGGTGGGGAAGGCGTGATTGAACACCCAAAAAGGGGGGGGAGCAAGCGGAGACACCGGTGGCTGGTCAGTGGTTCAATCATAAATAATCAGTAACACCTGTATTTTCTAGTGATTGGGTCGGAGAGACACCTTCATAAGGGGAGGAGAAGGAACAGCCGAGAGAGGAGCCAAGACTCAACACGCACACTCATGTGCATGTACCCAGCATTTAAAAATAATAAATATCTGTGGTTACCTGATATCGCCGACCCTGTCTTCTTTTTCCCACAAAACGAACTTACTACAGTGGTGCCGAAACCTGGGAAGAAGAAGAGACTTCGCTGCCAAGATGACCACTCCATTGACCAGTCCATTTGCGGAAGTGATCCAGACGCTCGTGGTCCTCCACCGCGAGTAAGATGAGGCGCTGTAGAAATTCAATTTCGGGGGGGGGAAAAAATAGTTAACCCGCACCTCAAGCACCCGCTGAATTTGGGAACCAATTGGCCTGATTTTAATAAACTATTAGGGGTTTTGACAGCGGGTGCTTCTTGGAGGAAAAGATTGGCCACGCTAAATCGCCTCATGGCCCGTTTCTTTTGGCCGGGCATTCATGGGGACAGCAGCAGATGGTGCACTGCGTGCCGTGAATGTCAGTTAATAAATCCACCACAAAAGCGCCCGTGCGCCCATTACCAATTATGGAGATCCCCTTCGAAAGAATTGGGATGGATCTCATCGGACCATTAGAGCGATCTGCATGAGGGCACCGGTTTGCATTAGTTCTGGTGGATTATGCAACCTGGTACCCGGAAGCTGTAGCTCTCCGCAACATCTCAGCAATAAGTGTCATGGAGGCACTCTTCCGCCTAATCTCCCAAGTGGGGATCCCCAAAGAGATCCTCACAGACCAAGGCACCTGTGTTTATGACACACTGCGCGAATTATGTGAATTATTGGGCATTAAATTGATTCGCACCAGCGTCTATCACCCACAAACAGACGAGCTGGTGGAACGATTTAATCGCACACTTAAAGCAATGATTTACAAATTTCTTCACGAAGATGCAAGAAATTGGGATAAGTGGTTAGAGCCCTTGCTATTCGCTGTGCAGGAGGTTCCCCAAGCCTCCACTGGGTTTTCCCCATTCAAGCTTCTCTATGGCAGACAGCCCCGAGGGGTGTTGGATGTTGTTAGAGAGGTTTGGGTGGACGAGCCTTCTAATAGCAAAAATGAAATTCAGTACATTCTGGACCTGCGGGCAAAACTCTATGCACTGGGGCGGCTTTCCATGGTGAATTTGCTCAAGGCCCAGAGTGAACAACGCCGGCGGTATGACAAGGGCACTAAGTTAAGGAAATTTTCACCAGGAGATAAAGTACTTGTACTACTGCCTTCTTCCAGCTCTAAATTACTTGCCAAGTGGCAAGGGCCGTTTAAGGTCACACCGCGAGTGAACAATATCGATTATGAGGTGGTAATATTGGACAGGAGTGGAGCACGTCAAATTTAACATCTAAATTTACTAAAGCTATGGAGGGAGCCGGAGGAGGTGGCGCTGGCAATGGTGATTATGGGCGAGGATGTCCTGGGACCAGAGACGGCGGCCGATCGCTCTGGTCACTGGAAATGATCATCTCTCGCCCGCCCAGCTCGCTGATGTGCGGCTCCTACAGCATGAATTTACACACGTGTTCTTACCCTTGCCCGGTCGTACTAATATGATTCAGCACCATATCGAGACCGAACCGGGCGTGGTCATTAGTTGCTCGACTGGTTAGGCAATGCTCGCTATTATTCGACATTGGATTTAACGAAGGGATATTGGCATATACCCTTAACTCCTATATCCCAAGAAAAAACTGCCTTCACAACGCCGTTTGGATTACACCAGTTCGTAACACTTCCGTTCGGGCTATTCGGGTCTACGGCTACGTTTCAGTGCTTAATGGATAAAATACTGGCCCGTCACTCAGCATATGCCGCTACTTACTTAGATAATATTATTATCTTAGTAATGACTGGCAGCGGCATATGCAGCATCTGCAGGCAGTATTATTAGCTCTGAGGCAGGCCGGGCTTACGGCCAACCCGAGCAAGTGAGCAATTGGGCGAGTGGAGGTGAGGTATCTGGGCTTCCACTTGGGTCATGGGCAGGTGCAGCCACAAATTGATAAAACTGCAGCCATTGCAACCTGCCCGAGGCCCAAGACCAAAAAGGAGGTGAGACAGTTTTTGGGGCTGGCGGGATATTATAGACGGTTTGTCCCAGATTATTCGGCCATCGTCAGTCCCCTAACTGATCTCACTAAAAAGGGGGAACCCGATACCGTCCAGTGTCCAGTCCACCTGTATTTTCTAGTGACTGGGCCGGAGAGACACCTTCATAAGGGGGGGAGAAGGAACAGCCGAGAGAGAGAGGAGCCAAGACTCAACACGCACACACGTGCATGTACCCAGCACTTAAAAATAATAAATATCTGTGCTTACCTGATATTGCTGACCCTGTCTTCTTCCCACAAAATGAACTTACTACAGTGGCATAGTCATTTAAGAGTAATCTGGGCCTAAACCCAAAGTGGCTCTCATTTGTAGGTGAAAGTGTGGCCCAGTTATCTTAAGACATATGTGGGCCACTTTTGGTAAATAGTCGACACAGTAAGCTTTGGCTAATGCAGCTGTTAGCCTATAGTGGCCCTGATAAGATATGGAAAGTGTGGCCCAGTTATCTTAAAACATATGTGGGCCACTTTTGGCGAATATTCGCCACAGTAAGCGCTGACTAATGTGAATTTGAGCCTATAGTGACCCAGAGAAGATATGCCAATTGTGGCCCAGTTATCCTAAAACATATGTGGACCACTTTTGGCAAATATTTGGCACAGTAAGCTCTTTCTAATGTGGCTGTGAGCCTATAGTGGCCCAGATGAGATATGGCAAATATGGTTAAGTATCTCTAGCTAAAGATGGTGTGAGCTAAAAGCAGCTGAGGTAAGATGTGGCAAGTATGGTACTGTTATCCTAAAACATATGATAGGTCACTTTTGGTAAAGATAAAGTACAGTGAACATTTGATAATTATAGGGGTCAAACCATAGCATTTTGACATGACAGATAAGGGTAGGAATAGCTCATTTTTGGCCCAAAACAGGAGCGGACCCTAGAGCCATCATTCCATTCAGTATGTGGTCCGGATGTGTTTGGTGTAGGCCAGATCTGGGCCAGAATATAAGCAAACTGTGGCGGGGGAATAGGGGCAGTTCTGGTTCATTTGGTTGATTTCTGCCTGATATGTGGTAATGCTTTGGTGTATTTGTCACCCAAAACTGACAAACAGGAATAGACCACCCTAGAGCCATCATTCCATTTAGTATGTGGTCCGGATATAAGTGTCTGGTGTGAGCCGAATCTGGGCCAGAAGATTGAAAAAACTGTGGCCCAGAATAGGGTCAGTTCTGGTTCATTTGGTTGAATTCTGGCTGATATGTGGTATTGCTATGGCTTAATTTTGGCCCAGTTCTGGCAAACAGGAGTGGGCTGCAGTATGTGGGCCAGATGTAAATGTCTGTAAGCCGAAGCCACATGAATTTTGCTTGCTGCGTTTGCACTGCTATTGCACGTGTACTTGTGGCAAATGTGACAGGATACAAGTAAATATATGCTGTGATCCATTATTCAGATTAGGACTCATTTGTGTAGTTGAAGCTTTTTTGTTGATAGTTGTACTGACACTATGCAGCTGTGGTAATTCAAGTGGTTATGAATTGCATAGCGATTTTTCTTTTTTTCTCATCATTAAAAACATGCACTGTTTTAAACCCGCAAGACCCTTTGTGGCAGGCCCGTGCAGAGGCTTTCCAAAGGGCATGTGCAGAATTGAAGATAAGGCAGGGGCGGACTGGGACCAAAATTCAGAGAGGTAGACAGTCACAGAAAAAGTGTGTGTGTGGGGGGGGGGGGGACTACCAGACTAGTTAGAAAGATTTTTCTTCTTTGTTAAATTAAATCTGGCCAAATTCAGACATATACAACCTTACTTGACTAATGAAGCAGCAAAACTTTTTATGCACTCCATGTTTTTTTTCTCATAATATATTACATATTGTCTTACTAGTTGGTCACACACCAGTAAAACAGTTTTAAAATCAGTTGAATCACTTTATAAACAGACACTTAAAGTATTTGATCAAAAGACTGTTAGGTATCATCATTGTATTATAATACAAAAACATTATTTATTGAGCTTTGATAATATATAATATATTGGGCTGATGCTTGTATGATTAAACATTTTTAAATGGATTAGATTTATCATTCCTGTGGGTCACAAACTCACATAATAGAGGTCCATTATGTGAGTTTGTGACACAAGAATAATAATGGTCGAGCAACACAATCTATTACTAGAGGAGACTGTGCTGTGCAGTTTTGTGCATTCTTCTCAGTTAGAGCCAGTCATTTCTGAAACACTTTCTATTGATTTAAGGGGTATTAAATATTATTCAACATTTAAATACAAGTTAAAGAAATAGATAAAAGCTAATCAAGTTTGTAATCATGTGTAATTCTTTACTCTAACTTTTTTATAAAATTCTTATATATGTTTTATCCTTTTGTTGTATGTAACTGTTATTGATTATATAAAATCTGGCAGGGGCAACATATAAAAAAAAATGTGGCTAACTGTGGCTTATTTACAGCCTTATTTTACTGTTGATTAATGAGCATTGTCCCTGTTAAATGAATACATTTCAAATATGTAAATTTTAATCCCAGTTTCTTTGCAAATCCTGTCTTGTGGACATGATAATATGTGTAAATAGCAGGACATACGTGAAAAATATGTGTCTGTCAATCAATTCGGTGGGCAGGGAAACCTCACTGCACATCACGTTTGTGTTTTCGAAACCTGATTTAACATTAGAATATTTATTAAAAAGGGAATTGATGTGTCTATACTACTCTAATATGGCTGCATACACACTTTAATACACAGGTTTGTCCAAACAGCTTCCAGACGTTGATTTTCTATGAAAGATGCCCGCCAATTTGTCTTATTATGTGATTTACAGCAGTTTCAAAATGTACACAACAGTTAATTAACGTTCACAGTCAAGTCTGGTACTTCCAGAACCACCCAGCAGACACACAACATCATAAGATGTTAATATTAGGTTGGATTGAAGTTGCCAGTGTCTAAGAACAATGCTATTTTGACGTCCAATAACAACATGAAATGACACTGATATTTTGTTGATTTTTAGATTGTGTTGGAAAGTGACCAAAATCCAATGTCGAGCCAACATCCTAAATCGACATCATATTTATTAGTCAGGTATGGCAGCCAAAATCCAACGTCTGATGTCATATTGGTAAAGTCCACACAACGTCAAGCTGTAAAATCATTAGACATTGATATTTTGTAATCAAAATGCAACGTCTGTACAACAATGGATATCTGATGTCAACCTGATTTTCACTTCTAAACAAAATGCAATGTCCCATGACATTGGGATACAATGTCAATCTGACGTCTTGTTGATGTCCTGTGCCTGCTGGGCAGTTACAAAATGGATATGCTTAGCCTCAAATACCCTCCGAAGCGGTATTTAATATTCAAGATTTTAGTATCCATTAAGGGTTTACTATCCATTATGGGCACTCCACCTTGGAACACATGGGACAGACTGGCACACTTGCCACATGTAGGTAGCCAAACTGCAAGTGTGGGTATTTGGACAAGACAACTCTTTGTGTCCAAAAGCTGGAAAATGATGCTTTGGAGACATTCCAAAGTAGGAATTTCAAGGTGTCTTTGTGCAACAAGTGAACTAAGCTAAGCTTTAAATGTGCTGTATGTAAGTTTTTGACTCTTCTAAAGCATAAAAATACCATAATATGTGTGCAGATATTTAAGAAACATTCCAAGTGAATATACTTGTTTAACTGAAAAACACTGCTAAAGTCAGATATTCTGCTTTGAAAATGTTTGTTTTTTTTCCATGCCAGAACGCTGTCTTTGTTTAGGTAAAGTCAACCAGTTAAGCCAATTATATTTTAGCACCCCAGGTTGCCTTGTTGGAAAACAGCACATTTCATTCATTCATTCATTCAGAAAGGCTCTGAAAGCATGCGTCCGTGACCGAAATGGACAGTATCAGCCGTCAAAATGAGACAGATTCAGTTCCACATGAGGTTATTAATTAGCAAATGATATAAATATTATGAATGTAAACATTAGGCGAGCAGGTTACATCGTAACCGCGTGTCCTAAAAACACGCTTTGTGACGAGATACGCAGTGATGAGCAATTTGGCTGTTTGCAACAGACGAAACACGACAGAAATTTAAAAACAGTCTTTCAGAAGCACAGAATAAGCACTCACTCACGAAACAGTAAAGTTTAGAATCTATTCAAACTCACATTGTTAGTATTTAGCACTGAATAAAGCACACGAGGTTTACCTGAGGTGATCACTGTCATAGGTTTCACATGTTCATCTGTGAGAAATAAAAGCCGTTTCTAATATATCAATTCGAGCTGTTTGTTAGAACCAATACTCTTTTTAATATGGAAAATATTCCTTTTAGCGCGTGTCGTTGCTTTTATTTAGAACACAGTTTAAATCACTCGCTCCTGTACTCAATCTGGCATCCCAAACTTGCCTTTATTTTGATCCAAGAGTGCAATACCTAGTTCAACCACTGGGTGTCAAACTTACATACTGCACCTTAAAGATGAAGCCAGGTACTTCAGGATAGAAACCTCAGACGCCTTGTTTATTGGTAAAAGATATCATAATGGCATACTGTAATTCACGTATGCAAATATCAGACATTTTATTACCTCTCAGGAATCAATTAGTCACTCTTATAGGAATAGTTCAAGTTAGTCCACAGTTTACTCACCCTCAAGCCATCCTCTGTGTCTAAGACGTTTTTTTTTTTTGTTTTAATTTTTGTACATGCTGTTCCATGCTGACAGTGGCTTATTTTGATTTCCCTCCACCACGCATTCTACTCACACTATACCAGACCTTCTGAACCTGTTCCAAGCCCCAAAAATGACACTTTAAGATGTTCCCACTCTGCAACTCCCCTCTGAGTCATGCCTGCTTGCAGCATCTCAACAGCCCTGTTGAGGTCAGAATCCTGCAGTCTAAGATTTGGCATTTTATATGCTTTCTGACCTTAAATGAAGCTTTCAGGGCATTAAATTATGAGCTCTTTCCAATTACAAACACCTGTGACAGGTCAATTGCTACATAATGACAAGCAGTCATGTCTGATGATCACTAAAAGCCATTATTGATGATATTTCTTTTTTAGCTACATTGACTAATAACAGACTGACATGTTTTATGAATTTTGAAAGAAACACATTTTGGCTTTTGAACAACTTTGATGAAAAGTTTTGATTCACTTCAAATGTTGACTAGGGGAGTGCGGGGCACAAAGTAACGCAAGGTTAAATGTAACACAGAGTTTTAAGATATTTGCTCAGGGTTAACCGTGGCATGTTTCTGAGGTTTTCGCCACAGTGTTGGCAGACGTCTTCCTGCCAATTATTGAAAAATTTCAGCGAAATTTGGATGAGAAACACAGGAGAAACCATTTTTGCAGCATAAAAGTATTTTTTATTACAGTCAATATTTTTTTATTTCAAAATAATTAGTGAAAGTATGTATGAAAATCTTATATTGTTGTGATCACCGTTTTCTAGGCTAAAAGATTTCACCATTTTGAAAGGTGTATTAAACATACAGAGACTGCTAGCCAGTTAGACACAGCAGGGTTAGTTGTAACAGGGTGTTACAATTAAGTCACACACTTGGACACCAATTAAACTAACAATATATATATATAT